>LPNX010246312.1:88226-129373 GCA_001517045.1 Pseudotsuga menziesii
AATTAAAAATAATAAATGAAAGTAAAATACAGAGCGTAAGAATAACTTACGAATAAAAAGTTCTACATGAAGTGTACGATAGAGTTCCTCAAGTGAATAATGTTCCATCTAGGTAGTTTCTACTAGCCTATAATTTATTTTTTTCGATTTTTGGGGACATTACACTATAAATGTGCTGGAAATTTATAGAGAGAAAGGAGGCCATTATTTCATTTATCTGATTGAACCAGTGATTAAGGTTCACCACCTAATTTTCCCAGTTTATGATAACCTCAGTACCTTTGTACAATTTAGACAGTATGTACATCAGAACAACAACCTCTATGATGTTACTCCTACTCTTCCCAAAATCATCTTTCTCTTATTTTCTATCTTTTAAATTAATAAATTCATATCATCCATACATTTTAGGCGTGAGATAATTATAACCATACGACTCCATTTCAACATTGGGACCATTCTTGATATAGTTTTGATAAAACTGCCTCCTTGGGAAAATACTTATCGATGAATGCATCTGATATTGTCTATTTAGAATATGGATAGAGTGTCCAAGTCTCTCCAATATTTCAAAGAGGCTTCTTCCATAGTTCACTTTCCCTGCAATCTGATGAACCAAATTTAAATCGACTTAAAATTTTACAAAACTATAGTAGCAAAGTTAAATAATAAAAAAGTTGTTCAGAAAAGCTACTGAAAACAAGCCTTACCGATTAATGTTGCATGTAACTACTTTGGATCTCCTATAAAAATTGATTGCGTTACACCTGTAATTTGTAGTGCAATTGTAGATTCATCCTCTTTGAGTTGGTCTTCCTCATTAATTATTAAACAGTCAAATGGTGTTGTCAAGTTCAGGAAGCTCTTCCGATAGTATGGAATAGTTGAAAATACTTCCTTAGGACAAATATCTCTTAGAGGACCTTCAACATCCAAGTGCTCCTCATTTCAAACTAGTACAAGGTCACTAAAGGTAAGAATACAAGGAAAGTCATCAATATAGGGGAACTGATCTGATGGTATTCTAACTAAGTTCAAGAATCTCATTGCAATTTCTGATATTGCAACATTTGTTGGTGCACACACAAGTACTTTGTACCTCATATGGGGTAAAATAGAAAGAAGTGAAACTAACATCGACATCTTCCCTATTTTTAATGTCCCTGGGGAATATCAATGTGTCTAAGAGATATATCATTATCTCTCTAAGGATAATTAAATCATTTTAGGACAATATATTAGTTAATCAAATATTAAAATTTATTTTTCAATATTTGTTTCAAATAAATTAAAATAAATTCAATAATTAATCAACCGAATGATCCAAGGGATGGGAAGTTTTACTAACACCTTCTAGAAACATCACATATCCATTGAAATCCATTTCATAGATAAATTCCACCTCTAGAGGAAATTTAGTCATAATCATGATTAACTAGTAATTAGTGTTCTGATTGCGATACTTAACGATGTTTAGTGCACAATTGAAGGAACTTCTTATAATTTCATTTTTTTATCACTTAACTACTGTTTATCAAGTCCAATGGCTAATTAACACCTAATAACAGGTATATCATGGCTAATTATCACTTTCCAATTAATTAAACATAGTATTTATGAAAATGATTCCACAAGAACTAGTTAACCAGTTGTTAAATACTAACAACTAGTTTTGCACAAATTCAACACCCAACCATCCCAATGAAGAAAAAAAGTGAAACTACAGACATTATACAAATATTTAAGCATGCATGTACAACAAAATATAGTACTTTTCAAATCTGATCGAAGTACATAAACAAAGGACATTTCAAGTTCAACTAGTATAACCAGTTAATAAACACTTCTAGGAATTCAATCAAACCAATGGTACTGAGTTCCAAGGAAAATAGAGGTGAAGGTATAGATATGGAAAATAGAATTCTAAAACAAAAATAAAGAACGAATAACAAAGCATGTGGATGTACATTAATCTTTTACCAAAAACATAGATTCAAATCCAAAACCTATTTGTCAATTTCACTGCTATGTACCTAGTTTCCAATTGGAATTTTCAAATTCCAAATAAAGAGAAATATATGAATATTGTATCTCATGAAAATCATATCATGGATTGCTTACATTTATATGGTTGTATCTTTCCACCCATATACAATCTATTAAACAATCCACAAAACAAGTTAATTCTACTCATCCAAATTGACTAGTAATTCTAAGAATCACTAGAATAACTAAATCAACAGCTCATAGAATAATTCAAATGAAATTCAAACTCTAAATAACATGTTTTATCAGTAATAACAAAGGTATATTTCATTCTAACATTTTTTCAAACAATTCATATGCAGTCACAAATCTACGCAAAACAATTGCATTGAAGGAGCTAGAAATTGGAAATGGATCTAGAATTTTGATAGACATTTCCCCAACACTACCAAGAAGATTTATCCTCACATTATCACACAAATTTAAATATTATTTATCATACTTAAACATAAAACTAACACTCATGCATTTTTACAAACACATCATGTGATAATTCTCCAAACTATACCAAATAGTCTGATCGAAGAACTAGTTTTGAAATCAAAGGTAGAAGCATCAAAGAGAAGTGTCTTAAACCATTCTGAGGGTACTGTACCATCAAAATACACAATATATACAATTAACATGGGAAAAAATATTATTTTTGTAGTAGTGGTACCAAATAATTATTTTCTCTAACAATTTCTACACAAAATACCAAAAAATAGTTTCCAAATCCTTCATAAAATTAACTTGCATAAACAGATTGAATTCTATAAGAAATTTTTTCCATAAAGAACTCATACGTTTCATCAAAAATTTCATATGAAACCATCAATAAATCATATCATATCCAAGTAAATTAACTAAACATGAGATAAATCACTTATCTTAGCAATGCACAACTGACATCATAAGGACCACATTCCACCCAGCCTTTGGCACTGCCAATCTAGATCTCACTTTGACATGCCAACCCCCAGCTCAGTCCACAAATCCACAATATAGGAGCACTGAATAAAAAATCAAGTATAATATTGAGAATACAAAACTCTATTCCTCACCACATACTTCCTCTTCCACCCCACTACTAGGTGCAATGGTAATCTAGACCCCCTAGGCCATCAATATATTTCCATTCACCACCAGGATTTATGTGCAGGTATAGGAAAGAGCCAAGTAGTGTAAACAAAGGAACTAAACCATATTTTTCTGAGATAACCTCAAACACCATACAAGATCACAGAGGTTCAAGTACAAACTTCATTCACATACAAATCACTCATGGTTTCCCAAGCTCTCACCATCAAATATATGTACAACCATAATCAACAACCATCTAAAAGAACCATGAAAAACCACCCCCAAACCAAGGATGTGAAACATGGATTAATTTACCAAATACGGTAATCCTAACTCAATGTGGTCAACCAAATTAAGGTAATCCAACTTGAGTCAATCCAACGGAATTAATTCAACCAAATGAGGTTAACTCTAATCCAACCCAAGAAATTCAAATTTCAAGGAGAATGATGCCAAGCCACTCCACTCAACTCAAATTCATGTGTGGACACATCATCCATGAAGAGGAATCAAAATGAGTGAGGTGAGGTGTCACACAAGCCAAGGAATATTTGCAAAATAGAAAAGGGTGGTTACAGAAGGATTTACACAAGAGTTATAGAAGGAGTTACATAAGTATTTACACAACTTTTGAGGTGTTAAGGATAAAAATAGCCAGTGAGGGAACACTTGTGCAAATGGGAGTTACAAAACCACCAAAGGGGACCAATAAACAAGTGGCACCCACCCAAACACTAAGGAGGCCCATTAAATCATGAATTAGGCTCAATAATACCAACATAGGTTAAAATAATAAAAAGTTGGGTCTGTTGCACAATATTTGGGTGATCATCAACTAATAAATACACAAAAACATAAATATGGACCAATATCAACCAAAAAAGTTCTAAAGTGCTAGGAATTCCCCCATTCCCCCTCACATTGTGTATCTAGGACTCCCATACTCTTTTAGTTGTCCCTGATATGCCCATTGTTTTCATTAATTAATTATTTACAAAATAATAATAATAATGTCTCGAGGTCGTTAAAGACCCTTTTTCAAGAACCTTGTGTCACAATAATAAACAATTACAAATTACATACGTCTGGGGCCTAACGCATGGGGTATTACATCCCCTCCCCTTTAAACCATGCATCATCCTGAATGCATAATACATACATGATTTTACAACTTTCAAAGGAATCACTACCTACAATTTTCATGTATTATTTTTGGCAACTCCTCTTTCAAGAAACCACAATACTTCCCATTACTACTTTCTTGTATGTCTCCACTTCCTATGGGATGTGACTCCCTTCACCTAACGTGTTCCTCAAGATACAAAAATCCCAATTTTTGGCTTCCTATGCAAGAACCAAGACTAGTAGAAAGGGTCAATATTCAATCCCCATTATAGGGTCTTCAAATATCAACAAAGATGCATTCATCTAAAAATCATATTTCAATTGACCATATGATTAACACCAGGTATAAAAATGTACGATGCATGATATAAGAGTATTGTTTGACTACTAAACCATGAACTTATCAATCATATATCGATCATATAATATCAACCAAGGACAACCATACATGCATCAACTAACCATACGAGCATCAATCATAGCACATGAATCAAAACACATCAATCATAATACATCAACCATCATACATAAATTAGAATACATTAATCAAAATAACTCAATTAGAATTTAACACAATCTGAATACACTAACTAGGATTCATCAAGCAAAATACAATAATCATATTACATCAATCTGAATACATCAACCAACATAGAACAATTGTAATACATTAATCAAACCACACAATCAGAATACAACAACCAAGATTCATCAAGCATGATACAATGATCATAATACATCAATCAGAGTACATCCTCTAGAAGACATCAACCAAGATGCATCAATCATACACGTAACAAACATAAAAAAACAAGGACAACCAATAATAGCCATACATACAATGTTGACAATGTCATACATGTATCAACCATTAATCAACAAATGTCAATCAATAACATCCAATAGCAACCAATAATATCAAACAACATACATCAGCTATAGAAATCATATTGAGTATTTACCATTTATCATAATATTACATAGAATTATTAGCACATGAGGATATATATAATAATACATTATATTACCAATTATGTACATGTGATGCACTACTTATGAATCAAAGTAAATATATAGTCACCTGAAACAACCAAACATCCTACCACCAAAGTCTTCTAATATTCTAGAATAAAATAATTACTAGCTATACAACACATTATCATACACTCATACCATATACCATATTTACTATTACTATGTATTCTATACATATGCTAGTTTTGTTTACATACACATTATAATTCTTCAATCATATATAATACTATTATTAATCATATACACAACATATTAGTCATATAACCTATATATTCCATATTTAATATAATCATAGAATTATTATGTTATACCATAAAAGCAATACAATTATAGCAATAATTGCATAACCCAATCATTATCATATTGGATACGTATTACAACATATATACTAACATTACACTCTTGATCACACTATACTTCCTAACACTTCCAAATACCTCCTAACACTGAAACACTTCCAAACATATCCAAATTTTACACTTATGTCATTACATGCGTCCACCTCTATAATTATAGTATATATTGACAATATTACATAGATGTAATACTTATAATAACTATTACATATAATAAAATACATATTATATTATATACAAACATGCAAGCATTCAGACAACTTTTGGAACAATCGGATAAAATGGCCACAACAGAAGTCGGGGGATCTCTTGAACAATTGGAGCAACATTGGAATCTTCCCTCCTCATCGGGTATGAATCCCTCTACACTAAGCAAACTTATGCATGTTTTATCTTTAAATGAAGACATAAAATTGATTTCTCCCCTCACAACCAGATCCACCCCCACCCAAAGCTATTCCCCTTCTTCCCCTTGACCAACTTCTTTTACCACCACCTTGGCAGCCTCCCATGCCTCCACAAAACCTGAACCCTCAAACCTATCCACTTCCATTCGCTTCCACCTTCGATCAAGAGATGTTCCAGTATTGATGAACCAAATATTCCCTCCAAAAGGTCTTGGAGTAAACCCTAATATCCCTTCCAAAGGCAGAGGAAGAGGAAGACCTCCGCATCTCTCTGTGGCCAAGAATAAGGCCCTCAAGGATCAGGCAAGTGGAAGACAACAAACCCTTTTTTGAGGTGCTTAGAGCAGTGCAAACCCCAAATGGGGTTCCAAAATGAAATTTCTCTCTCTTAACTGTAGGGGTATGGAAAGTACCTAGAGAAAACTTACCCTGAAGAGGATGATCGCGGTCGAATCACTAGAATTCATCCTTCTACAAGCAACCATGGGGATAGAAATGGAAGTAGAAAACTTGTTATCATCATTATTACCGCTCTATTCTTTGACAACACAGTGTGCAAGAGGACACTCAAGAGGGTTAGTAATTGATTGGAAGAAATCATGTATACATTGTACAAACACTTGACGATCCTCTCTCGAGCTAGGAGCTCATATCTGCTGGGCGGAGACAAACTTAATCCTAACAATTGTTAACATTTATGGGCCTTACACTAATAGATGATAATTATGGGACTCCTTCAAAAAATATTGGTTTATTGAAGAAAGAAAATTGATCATCAGTGGGGATCTCAATTTCACTCTGGGAGCCCATAAAATCTAGGGGCCAAAGAAAATAATAGACCCTCTAGCCCTTTACTTCAGCAACCTCTTGATGGTTTCAAAACTGGTAGATCTAGATCCGTAGAATCTAAAACCAACGTGGTCAAATAAACGGGTGGGAGAAGAAAGAATAACAAAGAGACTGGATAGATTTCTGTTCTTAGAAGACCTCCTGGAGAAATATTTTATGTTCAAACAATGGGTAGATTCAAGAGTAGACTTGGATCACCTACCTATCTGCCTGGAAATCCAGAAGCAGCCAAAAAATTCAGCTATTCCTTTCAAGCTCTATTCTGCATGGCTCAAAAATGAAGAGGTAATTCAACTCATTCAATCAAATTGGCTACCTTCTCAGGCAGGAAATGGCACAAGGGCTGCGATACATTTCTCTCAAAACCTACTTAAAATAAAAAAGCTACTCAAGGACTGGGCTACAAAAAAGAAGAATCGGGATGATTAGATAATCAACCAAATTGAGGAGGATTTTAAAGAGCTCCAAAACAAAGAGGGAGGGTGTTTCTTCACACAAGATTATAGAGAGAAACTCTACTCTTTGGAAGCATCTAGAACCAAAATCCTAAAGGAAAGACAAGAGATTTTGAGACTAAAAAGCAAAGCAATTTGGATGGAATGTGGAGATGATAATACAAAATTCTTCCAAATGTTTTCAAAAGGCATGAAGCAACAAAACACCATCCGGGAGCTAAAAAAAGAAAACAATGAGACAAAAAACACTTTTGAGGAGCTAGAAGAGACAAGGAAGAATTATTTTGAAAATATCTTCAAATAAAAACATCAAGCAACCATAGCTGAAGTAATCTGAATATCACAGTGCTTCCCAAAAAGCATTAGTGCGGAAGATAATCAGGAGCTAATGGAAGAGTTTTTAGAGGAGGAGGTAAAAGAAACTTTACTTAGCTTTCAAAAGGACAAAATCCCAGGCCCTGATGGATGTACAGTAGAATTATTTTGAGCTGCATATGACACCATTGGTTCATAAATGTTACATATGGTAGAGGAAACAAGAGTAAATGGTGTCCTCCATCTCCCCCTTAACTCAAATTTTTGAACCCTAATCCCAAAAAAGGAAAACCCAGATGTCTGGAAGACTATAGGCCTATCTCACTGTGCAACATAACTTATAAGGTGGTCACCAAGATAATTGCACAGAGATTCATGAAGGTTCTTTAAAAAATAATATCCAAGGAACAGTTTGGGTTTTTGGAGGATAGACAAATTCATGAAGCCATTGGGGTTTCTTAGGAGGGTATTCACCACAAAGCAAAAAAAAGCAAAAGGGGCAACCCTAAAAATTGACCTCTCTAAGGATTTTGACAGAGTAAGATAGATTTACCTCAGGATGCTCATCACACATTTAGGGGTTAATTACTCTTTTATAAAATGGATCTTTGCTTGTATCACAACTGCCTCCTTTGCATTGCTCCTCAATGGAGCATCATTCCCTTTTTTCCACGCCGAATGAGGATTAAGACAAGGATGTCTTCTTTCTCCTTTTCTCTTCTTACTAGTTACAGAAGGTCTAGGTAGAGCCATTCTATATTCCAAAAGGAGAGGACTATTTGAAGGAATCAAGATTGCCACAAACCTGAACATCACACACTTACTGTTCATGGATGACATCCTCATTTTCTGCAATGACTCAATTAGAGAATAAAAAATTCTATCAGAAATTCTAATCCTATTTTGTAAAGCCATAGGCATGCAAATAATTCTCCAGAAGTCCTCACTTACAACAATCAATTTGGAAGAGGAAGTCTAGATATTTTTGAATGAGCTATTCCCATATCAGCAGTTCTCCTTAGACGATGGTATTAGATATATGGGATTCAAACTCATACCAAGTTGCTATAAAAAAGAGGATTGGAATCCAGAATCAACAGCTGGTGCAATAGATGGCTCTCAAGAGTTGGCAGGCTAGTACTGATAAAATGAGGATTAGAAGCAATCCCAGTTTACTGGATGGCATTGGTATGGATTCCCAAGTCAATTATGAAAAAATAAAAAATAATCTACACCAGTTTTCTATGGTCAGGGAAAAAATATCAAAAGGTTCTCCCTTGGGTAAAATGGGACCAAATTGAAAGGATAAAATCAATGGGATGCTGGGGCATTAAAAACACTTTTTCTTTGCAAAAGCCTTGGAAGCAAAAATAGGATGGAGACTCATTTCAACTAAAATCTTGTCGACTGAAGTCATCATCCATAAATACATTTTACCAACCCCCCTTCTAGATTGTATCAGAGACATGAGAAATAAAAATCTACCAAATGGCTCAATCATCTGGAAAGCCTTATGCAAAGCCTTTCCACTCATCTCAGAAGGAATTTTCTGGAAGGTAGGGGATGGCACAAAAGTAAGAATTGGAGTCGACCCATGGCCAGGCTTCTCACAAAACCACATACTATCTTAGCAATAAATTCAACTAATTCATAAAAAGGGGTGTTTTCACTTGAATCAAATAGCAGATCCTCTCTCAACCAACATTTGGCATCAAGGTTGGAAGAAGATTTAGGATTTAGAGCTACCAGATCAATGAGCTAGGTAATCAGACCAGTACAGCCTAGGTATGCAATTGTCTCACATCCAGATAACTGACATAGTAGATGAGCTGATATGGGAAAAAGCACAACATGGGAAATACACCCAAAGGCTCGAATATCAACAACTATGTTTACAACACTTTCAGGAAAACAAGAAATGGTGGTGGAAAAGTATATGAAAGTTCAAATTCCCTCTAAAGGAAAAAAAATTCACTTGGTGCACCCTTGCAAACAAAATCCCTACATGGAATCATCTATAGAAAAGATAGATAGCAAGCCCCGGTTGGTGCAGTTTATGCAAAGACAATGAGGAGAGCACAAACCACCTTTTCCTAAGTTGTATCTTCTCTAAGAAGGTATGGGAGAAATCTGAATCCCTCACCTCCTCCAGTTCCAATTAGGAAGGAAACATAGTGGAAGATGCATGGAAAGACTGGTCATCCACTCCCCAAACCATTCATATCAGATCCCTTTCGCTCATCCACATTTGGGGAATATGGTTGGCCATAAACAGGGTCATTTTCCTTGAAAAAGCCATCTCTCTAGAAGAAGTAGCAAGGAATGGTTTGGATATCCTATCTTATTTCCCATAAACAAATAAAAACCCCAATAAATAAATCATTACTCCATATAAGTTCGATAAAAACACCCCTTTGATGGTGCTTCTCAAAACTCAAAATGTGGGGGAGGAGCCACCCCTTTCCTGAGCCCAAATCACCACTTCGAAATCTCAATGGGGTTGGGATTCGTAAAAAACAACTATGCTGAACTTATGACCTTGAAACTTCTTCTTTTCTTTGTAATTGAAAGAAATTGCAAAAATCTTCAAGTTTTTGGTGATTCTATGGTTGTTATAAACTAGATAAATAAGATTCAGAGATGCAGAAACTCTTCATTAGACACTCTTTATGAAGAAGTTAACATGATTCTTTCAAATTTTGATTCAATCTCATTCAAACATGTCTACAGGGAATGGAACATGGAAGCAGACAAACTTGGAAAGGAAAGGCTAAACCTGCAATGAGGGTCCTGGAAAATTATAGAGAGAAAGGACACAGAGGCCAATGAGTACTACCATAGGCCTTTTCTGATTTTGCCACAATAATTCGTTTTTTTCAAAAATATTTTTGGACAGTTTTTACTCAGGAAAAATGCAGCAGTTTTTTTCAACATGGGAGAGAACTGCTAGAAACATCTCCTACTGTTTTCAGCATGCACAGAAGAAGAAAAACAACTTTTTGCAGTTTTTCCTTCAATCGAAAGTTAAAAGGAAATATTTATGACAGTATTTTCGACTCATCATGGATTTTCTTAGGCTGTTATGTAAAAGAGAAGCAAATACATTAGAAATGATGTGACACCAAGATGTAACTCTACGAGAATGAGGAACAATACATAATTTTTGTATGTAGTTTTTGATTAATACAATCAACTTTCTTTCTCAAGGGAAAAAAAAACATGCAAGCATTCATATATATAATAATGCATCTAGCCTTATATATAATTTCAACAAGTATATATATCACCCATATCATATTATAAATGTTTATGCCGATGTCATATATATAATATTATCTTGCACTATAATACTACTTATACCAAAAATAGAATAAATAATATTAAGAGAATATGATCCATTAAAGACAAGTGGCTCATTTCCTCCAAAAATAGACCAGGAGTTACATCTCCATAAGCAAAATAAATAAAATAAAAGAGAATGTGAACAATTAGAGACAAGTGGCTCTTCTCCTCCAAAATAGATAAGGAGTTACATCTTCATAAGCAAAATAAATAAGATAAAAGAGAATATGAACCATTAGGGGACAAGTGGCTAATTTTCATCACTCAATAAATAAATTAGTAAGATAGCTAGGATAATAATAATGTTACCACTAACCCCAAAATAACTAAATTAAATAATAGAATACAAAAATATCCCATAGCTATGCTTACCTCCAAGTGGAAATTCCACCATTAACTAATTAGATAAATTAGCATGGTAATAATTGAGAAATAGTATAAAAGCATACTACATGCAAAAAATAAAAGAGAATAAGAAACACAATTTAGACAAGTGCCCCATTCCTAAAATAGCCAACGAGTTACTCATCCATCTAAGGCTGTAAATCCCACTTAATAAATCCATATAGGGTATAAATGCCACTTAATAATCATATTAATATTTAACAATAATAGAACTATATCATCTTAATCTCTTAGCATTAAACTAATACTAGGACATAGTAAATACTATTACAATGGAAATTATTTACTTATCAATTCATAATCATAATGTACGAGTAAAATAAGTCATACTACAAGAAGCATTTCGATATTAACAATTCAATGAGCAATAAAAGAGGAAAAGCAAAAGAATCAACCAATCGAGTCAAAGTCAATCATTAGATATGCACCACATAGTACTTACCAATAAATCTATTGAATAACCAATATTCAAAACTAATTAATTCTAAGAAATACAACTAACTAATTTATGAAGTGGCATTTATTATTCTTGTATTAACATAAGGGAAGTTAACTTCATCTTACTAAGCACATTTGTAAACTCCAAATGCACATACACATAAAATTTTTAGTGGATAAATCTACTCAACTGGACTCAAGCCATATCTCCCTAGTCCAAGTGGATCTAGAGAAAATCAAGTACATAATACATCCTACTTTCATAGATCAAATAGAAATGCAAGTTAGCAGATAGATCACCTACCTGAGGTCTGCAAAACCTCTTCTCTCTTTGTTGATCAAAGATATAGAGCCTTCAGATCTTGAGCTGGAAAACCCTGTAAAGAAAGTTGAAACAAGCAAACAGAACATGTGTATCTAAACATGAATTGATCTAAGCTAATAGTTAAGGAAGAAATCTCTAAGCATCATCAACACAATAATGTTTATGGAAAGAGATTTGTATTAATGTAATCAAGGAGATACATATAATTACATAAGAAAGAACATCACAACCTAGCATTAAAGTTGCAATCTTCCATCTGATAATCCAAGAAAAGCCTCCAAATAAATATAGTAAGCCTCGCAAAGGATTTGTCCCATGCCCCAAATTGCAAAAGAATTTTACGTTCTAGGAGACATTATGTTTTAATTTTACTATAAAGTTTGTAATTATTGATCAAGTGGGGTCAAGGATTGTTGTATTTAATTCTATATATTTTATTAATTAATAAATAAAAGTTGAGCCAACAACATAAGGAGGTTGTTAAATGAGTGTTTACTAGCCACTTGGTGGAATAGGCTCGGTTGAGAGCAGATTGACACGGCAGCATCTTCAAATTACTTCTAGTTGTTGTACGAGGTAACTTCCCTATTTTTGTGGTCATGTTCCCCAAGAAAGTGGAACAAGATCAAGTGGCTCATTAAGTGAAAAAATGACCCAAAAGGCATAGGCATGTTGATAAAACTACCATCTAATTCAGCAGAGGTTGTTCAATTTTTACTTGTGAAATTTCTGCCTGAAATTTTGTGCACAAGAGATTTGATGGAGGGGATAGGAAGAAGTTTTTGAGTGGGAAAGTACTGATTTAATGAACTAGTGCAGTTGTTTTGGCTGAGTTCTTACTGCTATAGGAAGAAGTATTACTACTGATTACTCTATGGAGTTGCAGGGTTTCTTAACCTATTCTCTCACCTAGTGCTTTCAACCAGGTGGACTAGTAGATAGGCTCGGGGATCCTAAGATTCAGCTGTCTTCAGGAGTTGGTTGGCTAGAACGGGTTCTTTAGGTTGTTCTCTTCTATGCTATATTACCACGCTATAAATGTTATTTCTTTATGCAAGCATACAAATTGGAATGTATAAATTTAGGAGTTGATGCATCTATATGACTCATTATTTTTTTAGTTAGTTAAATATTTTATTCTTCCAGTATTGATAAATTACATTCAAATATGTTTTAGGAATATTGAATTACGGTTAGTTTTAAATTTACTGATGAAGAAATTACCTGAATTTATTTTTCCACACCTCCAAAGAGGTAGTACTCTAGTACAGTAGGTGAAAGTTTGATGATCAAATCAAATCAAAATGTGCAGGAATATGATTATTTACTTTTAATATTTATAGAGTTATTTTAGAAGAAAGGTTCCTCTATTTCAGAAGTTTTCTTAGTTAAAATACATATGTTTAAAACATAAACATATACTACCATAAAATAAGGTCTCATACAAACCAATACACAGTTTGTGTAACTGTGTTTTTTTTAACACTGTAATAACCACTATCTTTAAGCTTAACCTATTATATATACATATAAATATTAACTAAAACAGAACATATAAATAATACAATTGAAGCAACTTTGGACTATAAAGAGTAAAAATAAAATTGTAGTAATAAATTAGTTTTTACAAATAACAAATTGCAGTAATAATCTAAATAACACATCAACTATCAAATAAATCAAATTAAAAACAACAACAATGAAGTAAAAACAACAACAATGAAGAGTTTTAAATTAAAATAAAATACACACCCTAATTAAGGAAAACTCTCAACCAAGTCTTTTTTTCTTTCCTCCTTCAAGAATAAGATATTTACAGTTATATCCATATTGTCAATAATCCAATTCTTCATTATATAATTATAATATCTATATTATAATTTCCCTATATTAAATAATTTTTACACAGAAACAAAGTTTAAACTGTTTATCACTTTTATACTAAAATAAAATAACAAAAGATAAATTAAATTATTCCAAATCAAATTTACATAGTCGTGCTTGGGTTGTAGTGACAAACCCTTTTCCTTTTATTATTTCATAAATAAATCTTTATACTAAAAAGAAGATCGAGAAACTAGCATTCACATTAAAATTCCACATAATAACCTCATTTTAACAAAAATCAAAATTATGGACATTTACAATGGCAAAATCCTTTCATCATATTTTATCAAATCATTCACGAGATACAGGTAAATAGCAACAAGGTTCTTTAAAATTTCATTAATCTAAGCTTAAACAAACTGAAGTATACAAAACAGAAAACCACAATGTCCAAGTCTATCAAAGACTCCATTTTACACAGGCCAATGCACCCATATTACTGTCAAACCGTTACAAGTTAAAAACAAAGTGTTTACAAACTGTGAAACACTAAGAAAAATTAAACAATCTAACAAAATAGTTCTATGGCCACATGGCCTTTACAAACAAAGCATTGTTCAAATGCAACTACGGCAAGGGAGCTCAAAATCTTCGCGAGACAATAACTTTCCAAACCCCACACATCACCATAGAAGAAACCTCAGGCATGAAATTGAGGCTTACCCAATTATTTCAGAAGTGTAGAGCCTTTTTCTTGAAGTATCCTATGTATTCCAGCTCACAGTAGCGATATTTCACCCGTAGAAGAAGTCTACACAAGAAATTTGGGAAATGTTGAGTTCATTTTTCAAAAAAAACTTGTTACAGTATTGAATTTTTTTATGGAATTTGCAAAAAGAGTTTAAATGAGTTTGCCTGGAGATATTTTATCCTCGCCCGCATAGTAAATTGTTTTGCACAGTAACCCTAGCCAAGGAAAAATTAATACCTTAGCAGCTGGGCAGGAGAAATACAATCTAAGAACCTCGACGAGAATGAGAAAGCAAACAGTAAAAGCCATGACGAAACCAAATCTCCCTACTATCAGCGAAATGCACAAAGTAAGTCATGTGTTATAGATCCACTAACCACACTGCTAACAATCAAAGGATTTAGCTTGAATGATAAGTGGGTTAAGTCACTCACGGAGCTAAATGATGGCATCAAAGGCCCAAGAGGCCTTGAGCATGGTTGCGCTACTCACAGCTGCGAAATGTTTGGTTAACAATGCAAAAATTTAGGGTTTGATCAATTTTGTGGTAGGGTTTTCCAACACATAAACCCTATCCACTAACTAATAGACATGTGGTTTCCACTTCGACTTTAATTTTGTGGGTGTTTCTTTATAGTTTCGAGAGCTTGGGTGAAGCCTACAAAAATTTATACATAACCTTTGCTAATATTTTGGTTGAAAACATATAAGCACAAGATTTTAAATAGAGATGCTTTAGCATAGTATTGTAAAGGTATCATAGTTTAGTTTTTTCATAGATAGGGTTTATACTTATAATATAAAAATCATATAGTGAATATTAGTTTATGCAAAGGTTTTTGGTTTATAAAAATCATAAGGTGAATATCATATAATGAACATTCCATTCCATAAATCAAAGCAATAATATTATCTACAAGCCTAAATAAGAGGTTTTAGATTTAGATAGCTTTGACTATTGAACATGACAAGTTCAGACTTCAGCAATATAGAAAAAAAACAAAGTTTATAATAACAATATATGAAAAGAATGAGTCATGCAATACCTTCTCTAGTCAAAAACTTTAAAATTAAATGATTACCTTAGCTTTGATTTTACTACTGGCGAATTTAAATTCTTGAGCCTAAAACTGAAAATAAAAGCTACTTGTAAACGGGCTTGTCACAATAATCATCATTTCACTGCATTAGCTTCAAGAGCTAAGTAAGCCTCGGGCATAAACTAATGTTCCTTCATTTAAGCATGAGACAAACTTTAGTACATAGTAAACAAACAGCTTTTTTCAGCTCACACTACTTCGGATCATTACTTACTAAATAAAATTTTCAATACTTAATTTTGAATGCAGATAGTGAAGAATGCAATTATAGAAATTAATAAAGGAATTTGTTTTAGTTTCTAGATTAGACCCTTTAGGATTTTAACTGTTAGCAGTTAAGTTACTCTCTTTGTTGATGATTTTAAACATTAATTGTCACAAGAAATTTTTTTATGAAAATTTGGGGTATTACAGGATGATAGAGATCACCTAGAAATTCCACTAGCATAAGAGTACCATCATCCTTCCTCTCTTCAAAATGGATGGAGGGTTCAATTTATAAGTCTAAAGGGATAGAGTAGGTTGAGGATTAGGAGGAGGGGTCTAAGAGATCTTCCCCATAGGTTAGGGAACCAAATGCCACCTCACCTAAATGATAGGGATGATCCTCCACCTCATCCACCTTGGAGAAGGGACTCGAAGCTTCGCTTTTTTCCCTCATAACCATTGAGAATGTAGTTGTCATTGATGTCAAAGGTGTTCACAAATCAGAAAGAAATAACCAGTGGATATGATGGAAGGACAAGCTTAGTGAAAGGAAAAGGTAGTGATGACATCGCATAGATGATGATATGCATAGAAAAAAATGTTAGAAACATTCATAGAGGATTTCCACAAATAAATTGTGCATATCCACAAAGTCATGGTGATATTCACATTCAATCTGAAATCGACGGTCGAGAAGCATCCCACATGAGATCCAACGGTTAAGGATCAGTTCCACAACGGATAGGAAGAAAATGTGAAGTTCTGCAAGTCATAGTGAGATCCTCATTCATTCTAAAATTGAGGGTCAGGTAGCATCCCACATGAGATCCAACGATTAAGGATCAGCTCCACAAAGGACAATAATAAAAGGTGAAGTTCCGCGAAAGAGTATAGATCGATGGTCGAGATTATATCAACAATAGATCTACTTTTGTAGGAGGGTTCCATAAAAGAAGGAGTACAGAAGAAGAAATACAAATTCGCTCAAGATATAAATAGCCATGGTTGAATCCACAATCATCATATCGAGGATCAAGAGTGTAGTGGAAGTAGGTTGACGGTTCAAAAAAAGCATTGTGGGACCGAAAGTGCAAGTGCAGAAACCAAAAGGTCGAAGTTGTGAAAAATTGAGTTTTCAACTTCCACATTCCGCGATGTGGAAAGGCCAGTGCAGAACTGTGGAAAGTAGAGAATCAAAATTGTGAAAAGTTGAGTTTCTGACTTCCGCATTCTTCCTTGCGGAAAAGGCAAGTGCGGAAAAACATTGGTGGAAGGATTGTTGCAGAAGTGGAAAGGTAGAAATGAAAATGTGTGAAAACCTAGAAAGGTGTGTTTCCACAGTCAACATTCCAAAGTGCGGAGAGAAGCCTGCAAAAAGTCCAGTTTGAAAATCAAAGGCAAAAAATTACTGAAGGAATGTGGGAAATATCACAGTTCCGCATCCAGAAGATCGATGGTCAAAAAGGAGTCCACAAGAGATCAATGGTGCGGAATGGTTCAGGTAGAAAGATTAGTGTGGAAGAAAAAATACCGAAATGACATTGAGGAAAAGTCACAAAATCACGTTTTTCTATCTACGTCTTATCAAAGATCAACGTTCATAAAGAAGTCCACAACAGATGAATGGTGCATAATTTTTGGTGCAGACAGATAAGTGCGGAAAGACGCCTGTAGAAAATGATTATGGAAAGCTAATAGTGTGGAAATACATTTTGAGATCTACGGTGAGGAAAGTTATCGATCTAAAATCAACAAATCAAGGTGATTTTTGAAATAGAGACTGCAAAATAATGCGACTGAAAGGTTAAACTGTAAATTTATTAACAGGAGCTTAGGATATTCCTACAGAAGATAAGTTTGTGTGAGGTAGTCGATAGGGAGGTCTCAGATAAAAAATGATTAAGAATTTTTTAATTAATTATTTAATAAAAAATCATTAATAACATATTGTTGAAGAAGCTGTGACAATCATATATGAAAGGGCATGATTGTGAAAGGGCATCTTTATAGAATGAAGAAAAGCATCTGTAGGAAGCATGAAGGTATTTATTAACAATATAATTGAAGGAAAAAACTTTTCTCTATGATTGCGAATGACAGAATCAAATAAGTGAACAACAGACTGATAAAAATCAATCCATGGTGGAAGGGTGGTACTAGGGCATACTATAAGTCTGCTAAGGGTGTTGTAGCATCCTTTTATGTTGTAGTAGCAAGAAACCCACGGTGTTGGAGCATCCTTATCTCTTAGAGTAGGAAGAAACCTAAGGTGTTGAAGAATCCTTGTCTATTGTAGAAGGAAGAAACTCAGGGTGTCGTTGCATTCTTTCTGTAGGAGAAGATAAAGGAAATTATGTAGATTCATCTTATTAATGAGTTTGAATTGGTGATTTTCTCTTTTAGGTTTCCACGATTAAAGTTGTGTCTTTACCTATTTGATACTTCTAGTTTTTTTAGTTTTTAAAAGGAAAAATACAATATTGATTCACCCACCCCCCTCTCAGCATTGTGGTATAATCCAACAAAAACACACTGGGCGCACTTAGTAGTAGACTACAAAGTGTTGACGCACCTCTCATGAGGAGAAAGAGTGCCATTGGAACTCCTAGCATGTAGGGAAAGAGTGCAGGAACACCTTTCCTTAGGAGAAAGAGCGCCAACCCACCTAGAAGTGGAAAAAAATTAGGGACAACTTCAAACTCAATCAGCTTTAGCTAGGGAAACTTTAGGGATTAGGAACAGGGTTGACACATGGATCGAGACGATAATTGTTCATTGTAACAGAATTCTTCCCAAAGCATGAAGTTGGAGGAATGCGATAGGTGAATGCTTTATGAAGTGAAGAAATCAAAGGCAAGGATGTTGGCTAGAAGATGCTGCAATACAATTGACTCAAATATCATATGACTCAAAACATGGTTGTCAACCAATAAACTATAGATCCATGGCAGTAGAGACCGACTGAACACAATCATGGATACTAGACACAAGCATAGATCCATGATGATATTATAACAAAACCACGACCAATACAAAATGGATCCATGTAATATGACTCAAAACAAACACCATCGCAACCTGGGCAAGATATCAGATAATCGCAGGGTCTTCATGCTAAACCCACGATGATATGAATATAATAATGTGATTATAATGTCTTGACATTCTACATGGTAGAAACCACTTGATTACCAGTCATTGATGTAAAATGTTAACAAGTGCAAGGGAAATCACCATTGATGTCAATGATTCCCAAGGTATCTTAGTGCATCCTGCCAAATGCGAATAAAGGACATGGAGTCAAACATTAGGTAGAATATTTCAATCAAGATTCAATGATCTAAAATCATGTTGAAAGCAAAGTAACCTACCATTGAGGCATGCAGAGCCAAGGTACTTGATTTTGTTTCTAATTATAAATTCCTGGATGAGGTGTTGAAGTCTACAGGAATAGACTCGTTGAAGGAGGGCCATGATGAATCTCCCATCATCGACATGAAACATGATCATAAGTTTTATAGAGTAAATTGAAAACTAAAGCGATTGTATGAAACTGACTCAAAGATGACCAACATGATAGAAGGTAAATTGACTATAGATAGTGGAAAAATGACCAAATATCTCTTGAACATAGACATGGCATGACTTGGAAGTACTGACATGAGAATGATACCAATCCTCTATTGAAACTGACGGCGGTAGTATTCTTGGAAAAATAAAGAAGCGAAGAAGACGCATGGGATCAGTGGGACTCAAAGACAAATGGGTTACCAAAGTATTGAAATGCATATGAAAATGAGTGCCATGTTCAAGTAACTATGTACTGTCATAAATACAAAAAAACACAAACTCTTTCCTTAATTTCCCCATCATGAAGGATGAGTGCCTCTTTTTGTTTTTATGAGTTCAAAGAGGGTAACAAACACTCATTGTATCTCATCAAGCGATAAGTCCATTCTCATATCTTTTATGACCCTGAGAAAGGACGGGTTCATTCCCAGAAAGGTTCCTTCGTTGTTTGATTTTATGAGTCCAATGAAAGTAAACTCATTTTTGTTTCATGTTTAGAGAGTCTGAAATGACTAAGAAGACTCCAAGATGGATTTTTTCGTAAATTTACTCCCCAAGGCGCAAAAATGTATAAAATAATGCCTAGGAGAACTCTTCTAGTAATGATTGGAAATTTGGCTGGAGTGTACCTTTTTTGTAAGTATTTCCCCCTGGTCAGAAAAAGGGGTAAAATATCACCTGGAAGATGACTCTTCATGTCCTTTTATGAGCGTGAAGAAGACAAGTTTAGTTGGTGATATTTTCACATTTTAGGAGTTTGAAAAGAGGTTAAAGAGGACTCTATTAGGGTTATTTTTTCATAATCCAATTTTAACAAGTCTGAAAAATAGTAAAAGTACACTCAATACCTATTCACTGAGTTTTTAATGAGCACGTCGAAGGTATAAAAGGCACTTAGAACCTTTTTCATGTTTGAATCGAGAGCATGAAAAAGAGATAAATTAAGCTCAAACCAATTTTCATTTTTTAACCAGAGAGAGAAAAAATGAAAAGTAATATCAACACCATCTTATTGTTTTTAACGAGCTTGAAGACCACTTAAAAGAATGCCCAGGGTATCTGCTTCATTTTTTAACGTTCTTGGAACATAATAGGAACTATGCTTTAAGTGTCATTTCATGGTTTAGCGAGCTTGAAACTAAATAAATTATGCTCAAAATGACTCCCATGGATGGGTGATTTCCCAACATGATGTACAGTGGTTCGTACTTTCCCCGAATAAAACTTTCAAGTAACCTAAATCCAATGAAGAGTGGTGGGGTACGATGCCCCCCAAGTTTCTCTTCGTCTCCTTTACAAGTAGATGAAATGAAGCTTCAAAAATTGAGACTTGACATAATGGAAGAATCCAATTCATTTTTTAACAAGCTTCACACAAAAAAGGAACTCTGCTCAAAGTCAGTTTTATTTTTTAACAAGCTTGAAACCAAGAATAAAATTGCTCAAGGTGACTTGTTTCATTTTTACACAAGTTTGAAACAGAATAAGAACTATGCTTGTGGGGAACTATTTCATTTTTACACAAGCTTGAAATAGAAAATAAATATGCTTCAGGACACCCATTTCATTTTTTAACGAGCTTGACACAAAAAGGGAACTATGCTCACTAACATCTGCTTCATTTTTTAACAAGATTGACGCAGAATGGGAACTATGCTCACAAGCATCTATTTTAGTTTTTAAAGAGCTTGACACAAAATGAGAACTATGCTCAGAGACAATTCTAAGCCAACATGATTTCTAGACATTTGTGGGTTTCCCCCTTACATAAGAATCTAGCTACTTAAGTCTAGTATGATGTCCATAGGTTGGAGCCAAGAACTATGATGTCCACAGGTCAGTGGTTTTCCCCCTTACATAAGAATCTAGCTAATTAAAATTTCCAGTGTTGCACTTACATCACTGAAAAATAGTGTCGGTGGCACTCTGTCCCTCAAGAGAAAGAGTGCCAACAGCACAGTGGCTCTTTGTATACACTACCTAGGTGCACTAGTGGGCTAGAGAGACTAGATATCCTAAGGGAGAAGGTCTAGAGGTGTAGTACTAAAACCCAAAAAGAGTCAAGGAGGTCCCAGAAACTCTTTTATGAAAAAATCTGAAGGAGGGAGGGTATATAGAGGCTAGAAAAAATATTGATAAAAATACATAAAATCAAAGGAGAAAAATAAATAAAATATATGTTATCCCCAATATGGTCGCCAAATTTGTTAGTGTATAAATCTACTCAAGTAGAGTTAAGCCAGATCTCCCTAGTCCAAGTGGATGTAGAACAAATCAAGTACATAATACATCCTAGTTTCCTAGATCAAATAGAAATGCAAGTTAGATATGCACCACATAGTACTTACCAATAAATCTATTTAATAACCAATATCAAATATTAATTAATTCTAAGGAATACAACTAACTGATCTATGAAGTGGCGTTTATTATTCATCTATCAACATCAGGGAGGTTAAATTCATCTTACTAATCACATTTGTAAACTCGAAATTGAAATATACATAAAATTGTTAGTGGGTAAATCTACTCAAGCAGACTGAAGCCATATCTCCCTAGTCCAAGTGGATCTGGGAAAATCAAGTAAATAATACATCCTACTTTCATAGATTAAATAGAAATGCAAGTTAAAAAATATATCACCTACCTGATGTCTACAAACCCTCTTCTCTCTTTGTTTATGCAAGCTCTAGAACCTTCAGATATTGAGCTGCAAAACCCTGTAAAGAAAGTGTAAACAAAAAAACAATACATGTGTATCTAAACATGAATTGATCTAAGCTAACAGTTAAGGAAGAAATCTATAAACATAATCAAAACAACAATGTTTATGGAAAGAGATTTGTATTAATGTAATCAAGAAGATACATAGAATTACATAAGAAAGAACATCACAACCTAGCCTTAATGTTGCAATATTCCATCCAACAATCCAAGGCAAGCTTCCAAATCAAGATAGTAAGCCTCCCAAAGGATGATAGAGATCACCTATAAATTCCATCAGCATAAGACTATCCTAGTCCATCCTCTCTTCACAATGGAGAGAGGGTTCAATTTATAAGGCTAAAGGGATAGAGTAGGTTGAGAATTAGGAGGAGGTGTTTAATGGATATTCCCCATAGTTTAGGGAACCGAATTCCACATCACCTAGATGATAAGGATCATCCTACACCTCATCCACCTTCGAGAAGGGCCTCGAAGCTTCATTTTTTTCCCTCAAAACACACCCGGTGCACTTAGCAGTAGAAGAGAGAGCACCGATGTACCTTTCATGAGGAGAAAGAGTGTCATTGGTGCTCCTAGCATGAAGGGAAAGAGTGTCAGCGCACCTTTACTTAAAAGAAAGAGTGCCAACCCTCCTAGAGGGGGAAAAAGAGCCAGGGACAATGTTGGGTGTTATAATGTCTAAATAAATTCACCTGATATTTAATTATCAGCTGAGGTTGGTAGGCTTAGAGTTGACAAAAAATATATGCGAAGGTAGATGGGTTCTTATGGTGTCGTGGAAATATTTTAACAAACAAAAGATCGAAAGATCTTTCAAAATGAAAAACCAGTAGAAACACTAAGGCTGAGGTGAAAATTAGTTGGCATCAGAAAATTGTCTTTGTAGAAACTAGAAAGAAACAAGTAGAAAACTTAATAGGAATGGGTGAATCCGCGGACCTGGGTAACACTTTTTGGCAAGCGCGTTTCAGCAAAAACCAAAAAATTCACCTTGGTCGAGGGCTTGTTAAACCCTCGACCGAGGTATTAATATCTCGACCGAGGTTTTATCAAGCCCTCAACTGAGGTTTTGTTCAGCCCTCAGTCGAGGTATTGATTAACCCTCGGTCGAGGTATTAGAACCTCGATCGAGGGTTAATAAATACCTCGACCGAGGTATTAACTCGGTTGAGGTATGGACCTCGGTCGAGGTACATACCTCGACCGAGGTGCCTCTGTTAAAAAATTTATAAAAAGAGGCCGCAGGGGGTTCTTTAGTGGCTTTCTATGCATACCGTAGCTGTTTCGTAGGCTCCATGTCAATGTCAATGACAATGATTATTGTTACTTGTCCTTTCAACATGATGTTTTAGCCGACGAACCAAACTGCCGCGCCCCACAGCCTCTGTGGGGCGCGGCCGTTTGGTTCGCCAGCTAAAACATCGCGTTGAAAGGACAAGTAACAATAATCACTGTCATGGACATTGACATTGACATGGAGCCGGCGAAACAGCTACGGCATGCATAGAAAGCCACTAACGCGACGGCTCGGAGAATGGAGTTACATAAAGCTCAATTATAATCGTGCTGACTAGTTTCATATTTTCAATTTGCCTTGATCTCCATAAAACTCTCTCGACCGAGGTGCCTATGTCCCAGGTCTACGGATTCACCCATACCTTGAAGAATAAATATGTAAAAACATTACTACTTTTGCTTCCTCTAAATTTTATCTGTAGATATGGGTCGAGGAGTAATAGGAGTCATAGATTTGATCAATCATATCTATAACTCCTAATACTCCAAGACCCATTTCTACAAATAAAGATAAATGACCCTTCCTTATATCAATGACACTGCAACCATAGATAACAAGGATAAATCATCTCTACCACTATCGCTATTTAAATTGAATATTACATGACTAGGACCTCGACCGAGCTAATACCTCAGTCAAGGTCTTAACGAAACCTTGACCGAGGGTTTCGTAAACCCTCGGTCGAGGGCCTTACAAACCCTCGGTTAAGGTTTCGTTAAGACCTCGACCGAGGTATTTAAATATCTCGGTCGAGGTTCATACCTCGGTCGAGGGCTTAAAGAAACAGACTTAGCCCGCTTTCAAACAAATGAAAAAATTCATGTACCTTGCAGAGGTGTAAACCCTGCCATTCCTAGCACATAACTGAGCAGAGTTGATACCAATAAATTCACCAACGAATATTCTATCCATTGAGGTATCATACACGCATTTTGGCATTCATATGAAATTTATTTTTTAATTACTTCTAAAACTTATACTTAGAAAACCACACTACAACTTCGAAGCAGCTCAAAGAAAAATCCGCAGAGTTAAAAATACACAGCCAAAAAATTCTTAAAAATGCCCACATCACATATCGACGTGTCCTCTTCAAAAGGGTATCTTTGGTTTTTCAATTTTTGAAAAAATAGAAAAATTAGTTTTACGTGGACAAATATGTGTTTAAAACGATGCTGAAATCGAATGTGGTCACTTTTGAAAAATAATAAATAATTGTATAATGCGAAAAAAAATAACAAAAAAATATGCACATCACACTGCATTTTATGTAGATCATGCTCATATATATATTTTTTTAAAATTATTAATGCAAGATTGAATTACTCTATGTGGACATGAGCCACTTATTAGCTTCTTCAAATTTTTAAGGTCACACAGTTCATTAAATGCAAAAATTCACACATTAAATGACATCGGAATATTTTAAAAAAAATATCACTATGAAGCCAACATAATATTATACAATTTTTTTTTTACTGCAAGTCAAAATTCACATGGCATATATGCGTTTTGAGGGATTCTATCTAGCACATGAGTAAAAAATCAGGTTTTCATCGCCAAATTTGGCCAAAAAGTGTTACCCATCTTCATGGAATCACCCTCCTTTCTGTCTCCACTTCCTATGGGATGTGACTCTCTTCACTTAACTTGTTCCTCAAGGTATCTCCATCCCATTTTATAGCTTTCTGTGTGAGAACCAGGACTAGTAGCAAGTGTCAATATTCAATCCCCATTACAGGGTCTTCAAATTTCAACAAGGATACATTCACCTGAAAATCATATTTCAATAAACCATACGATTAACATCAGGTATACAAATGTGCAATACATGATATAAGATTATTCATGAACATAAACATAACATAAATCAATCACCATGGAACCTATACAGAATACAATAACATGAATAGCACATGAGAGAATACTTATCTAAAATTTTGGCAACTAGCTTCAACGGGACAATGTTCCTCTGATAAGAATAGTGCAATCAGTTTAGTAACTCTTAGAACTACCTCTTCTAAGAACCTCGATGCTTCCCACTACTACTTTCTTATCTTTCTCTACTGTCTATGGGATCACCGTCCCATTTCCCGGCTTCCTGTGCGAGAACCAAGACTAGTAGAGTGACATGATGTAAGCAAAGGGGTGACAATCCACCAGACTACCTCTCTAGAAATGGATATCAGAATTCTCTATGAGGGAATCCAGGAACTCAGTCCCAACAACTAAACCATATTCTTCAACAAAGATACTTGAAATAGAGATGCTTCTTTAACAAGGATTCTTTTTCACATTCCCAACAGACACATGGTTAGTAGTAAACATATATACTATTCAATAAGATTCTTAAAATACATCTTTCAAAAAAAATATTCTAATTAATTATAGGAAATACTTTAGTATATGCAAGGTACTCGAGATTAGATACTTCAACAAATACTTGAAATTCATCTAACGAAATCTTATTCTAATCAATTTCAAAAATATGAAATGCATCTATTGATACCACTGTCACATCCCCACCCCTATACTTGGCATAGAGGACGCGACTAACATCTATCAACTCAGGAAATCTAATCACCATGAACATAATATAAAAATGCATGAACATAAATATACACATATGCATACATTATCACCATACAACGGAAGCAAAATCATACATTCAAGCATTCAGCATGTCCATAGTAATTCATAAACAAAATACAGTTGTGGAAATAAAATACAAGGGAATACTTATCTTGAAATAAGATTTTCGTACAGCCATCTATGTCATTGCAACGTTCCACCCAACCATAGACCATTGTGCTCTTTAATCTCTGCTCAACACTTCCACCCTCAAGCTGGGGATGATTTCCCCAAGGAATAAGGAACACTAGCAGACTTCACCCATAGCTAAGGATACAATAAAATTCAGTCAATCCAACACAGTTGGGTTTATCAGACTTACACAAGTAGTGGTTTACACTTAGTCAAATTCACATGAGACACAACCAAGCCAACAAATGGTTTTATCAGGCTACAAGCGAGCTATCCTTCCAGTTGGGTTTATCAGCCTTACACAGGTAGTGGTTTACACTTAGCCAAATTCACATGAGACACAACCAAGCCAACATATGGGTTTATAGGGCTACCAGCCAAGCCATACTTACAAAGGTAGTGGTTTACACTTAGCCAAATTCACATGAGACACATCCAAGCCAACATATGGGTTTATCAGGCTACCAACCAAGCCATCCTTCTAGTTTGGTTTATCAAGCTTACATAGGAAATGTTTTACACTTAGAAAAATTCACATGAGACATAGCTAAGCCAATAGATGGGTTTATTAGGCTACCAACCAAGCCACCCTTCCAGTTGGGTTTATCAGGATGCGAAGGAGGTGAAAGGACTGACTCCTAAGCTAGTGCTCTCAACACTAGAGCTATGAACACCCACACCAGATCTACCCTGACTTCTAAATAATTACACACCCAACACAAGGAAGCATTCCATTCTCTACTACAAACTATCCCAGGCCATGCCTTCCCTTCTAGTGCTATTTAGTGTGTGCAAAGAAGAAAACCATCCTTCTAGATTGGTCTGTGAGGTTCCTTTACACACTAGGTTTATCAAGCAAGTATAGACTCCATTTCCATTCTTCAAATTAGTTTATATGCCAAACAAGGATGTACACATAGTTATCTCAGTACTGCGATTATCAAATCATAGCACATGCCAAGGATTACACACACACACACATAAATTATGAATTTCTGAGCATTTCCTGAGCGAGATCGGTTGCTACATTTCAACAAAGGTATTTCATATACTACAAGGATACCCTAGCAAGATACTTTCAACAAACATCACAAGGATAAATATTTTCAAAGATCACCTAAATACTTTTGCATGTTAATGTGACAAGCAAAGCGAAGTTACATGCAACAGTTCTAATCTAACTAAGAACCAAAAAGGCCATAGCAACCTATTACTTTTCATCTCAACACAAAGCATAATTATTCTTAGATATCACTCAAAAAAATATTATTCATCAACTAATATCAACCATACAACGACCCGCATGCATACATCATCCATAAATACGTCGACCATCAATTCATAATATATCAACGTATATCAATCATATATCAATAATGTAATATCAACCAAGGACAACCATACATGCATTAACTAACCATAAGAGCATCAATCATAGTACATCATTCAAAGCACATCAACCACAATACATCAACCATCATACATCAATTAGAATACATTAATCATAATACATCAATTAGAATACACAATCAGAATGCATTAACTAGGATTCATCAAGAAAAATACAATTATCATAATACACCAATCATAATACATCAAATGGAATACATTAATCAGAATACACAATCAGAATACATCAACCAAGATTCATCAAGGATAATACAATGATCACAATACATCAATCAGAATACATCATCAAAAAGACATCAACCAAGATTCATCAAGGATAATACAATGATCACAATACATCAATTAGAATACATCATCCAAAAGACATCAACCAAGATGCATCAATCATACACGTAACAACCAAGGACAACCAATAATAGGCATACATACCATGTTGACAATGTCATACAAGTATAATCCATTAATCAACCAATGTCAATCAATAACATCCAATATCAACCAATAATATCAAACAACATACATAAACTATAGAAATCATATCGAGTAGTTACTATTTATCATAACATTACATAGAATCATTAGCATATAAGAATATATATAATAATACATTTCATTACTAGTTATTTGCATGTAGCACACTACTTATCAGTCAATGGAAATACATAGTCACCTCAAACAACCAAACATCCTACCACCAAAATATTCTAATATTATACAATAAAACAATTACTAATTGTACAACACACTATCATACACTCATACCATATACCATACTTACTACTGCTATGTATTATATACATACACTCATTTTTGTTTTACACACACACACACACACACACACACACACACACACACACACACACACATATATATATATAATTCTTCAATCATCTATCATATTATTATTAATCATATACACAATGTATTATTCATATAACCTATATATTCCATATTTAATATACTCATAGAATTATTATGTTATACCATAATATCAATACAATTATAGCAATAATTGCATAACCCAATACTATCATATTATATAAGCTTGAATAGTAATAATTAATAAATAATATAAAACAATACTACATGCATAAATTAAAGGAGAATGAGAAACACAATTTAGACAAGTATCCAGGAATTTACTCATCCATGTAACCCCCACCATCCAAGTGACATAAATAAGACTATAAAAGCATACCATCCACGGAGAATACAAAATCAATACAAGGTATAAATTCCACTTGATAAATCATAATAATATTTAATAATAATAGACCTATATCATCTTAATAACTTAACATTAAACTAATATTAGGACATATACTATTATAATTACAATTATTTACCTATCAATTCATAATCATAATGTATCAGTAAATAAGTCATACTACAAGAAGCATTTCGATATTAACAATTGAACGAGCAATAAAAGAGGAAAATGCACAAGCATCAACCAATCAAGTCAAAGTCAATTATTAGACATGCACCACATAGTAATTACCAATCAATCATTGAACAACCAACATTCAATGTTAATTCATTCTAAGGAATACACAGAAATAATCTTTGAAGTGAGGTTTCTTATTCTTCTATTAACATAAGGGAGGTTAAATTAATTTTACTAAGCACATTTGTAAACTCCAAATGCACATATACAAAAGATAATAACTATGTAGAAGGCCCAACAACCGCAGTGTTGGAATCTAAGCTCTGATACCACTTGTAATGTCAATGGGACCGAGGGGGATACCTTTAGCTCTCTAACATTAATTAGATAATTTTATCGCAACGGATTAGTTAAAAAAATATTAAAAATCATTTTTCAATATTTGTTTCATGACAAAGTCATTTTAATTACAAATAAATTAAAATAAATTCAATAATTATTCCAATGTCTCATTCAAGGGCTGGAAAGGATTACTAACACCTTCTAGCAACATCACATATCAATTCCAATCCAATTCAGACATAAATTCTACATCTAAATGCCATTTACTCTTAATCATGATTAATTAGTAATCAGTGTTCCAATTACGACGCTTAACGACAATTAGCGCATAATTGGTGGTACTTATTATAATTTCATTTGTTTATCACTTAACCACTGTTTAGAAAGTCCAATGGCTAATTAACACCTAATAACAAGTAAATCAGGGCTAATTACCATTTTCCAATTAATTAAACATAGTAACTATGAAAATGATTCCAGGAGAACTAGTTAACTAGTTGTTCAATACTAACAACTAGGCTTGCACGAATTCGACAGACAACCATGCCAATGAACCAAAATGTGAGCCTACAACCATTATACACATATTTAAGCATGCATGTACAACAAAAATAAGTACTTTTGCAGATCAGATCCAAGTACATAAACGAAGGATATTTCAAGTTTAATCAATACAACTAGTTAATAAATACTGCCCAAAATTCAATCAAACCAATAGTACCGAGTGTCGAGGCACACATAAGTGAAGGTACAGATCTGAAAAATAACATTATACAGCACAAGTAAATAACCAATAGTAGATCATATGGCTATGCATTAATCTTTTACCAAAAACAGAGATTCGAATCCAAAAACTATTTGTCAATTTCACTGCAATGTACCTAGTTTTTAATTGAACTTTCCGGATTCCAAATAAAGAGAGATATATGATTATTGTAGCTCATTTAAATCATATAAGGTATCACTTACATTCATGTGGCTGTATCTTTCCACCCACATTCCATTAAACAATCCACAAAATAAGTTAATTTTACTCATCCGAATCGACTAGTAATCCTATGAGTCACTACAGTATTTAAATACATAGATCGTAGAATAATTCAAATGAAATTCCAACTCTAAATAACATGTTTTATCAGTAATAATAGAGGTATATCCCATTCTAACATTTTGTCAAACACTTCATATGCAAATTCACAAGTTTACTCAAAACAATTCCATTGAAGGAGCTAGAAATTGGAAATTGAAGTAGAATTTCGGTAGACATTTCCCCAACACTATAAAGAATATTTATCCTCACATTATCACACACATTTCAATATTATTTATCATATATAAACATAAAAGAATCACCCGGGAAGTTTTACAAACACTTCATGTAATAATTCTCCAAACTATGCCAAACAGTTCGATCGAAGAACTAGTTTTCGAATAAAAGGTAGAAGCATGAAAGAGAAGTATCTTAAACCATTCCGAAGATAAAATACCATCAAAATATACAGTATATAATGAAAAGGGGAATAAATATCAGTTTTTTAGTAGAGGTACGAAATAATGATTTTCTCAAACGATTTGTGCACAAAATCCCAAAAACTAGTTTCCAATTCCTTCATAAAATTTACTTGCACAAATAGATTGAATTCTATGAGAAAATTATTCCACAAATAAATCATACATTTCATCAAACATTTCATGCTCATCCATAAATAAATCAGATCAGATCCAAGTAAATTAAATAAACATGAGATAATTCACTTATCTTATCAATGCACAACTGGCATCATCTTGACCACATTCCACCCATCCTTTGGCACTGCCAAGCCAGATCTCACTTTGACAGGACACCCCCGAGCTAAGGCCATAGATCCACAATAGAGTTGCACTGAAGAATAACTCAAGTAGCAGCTTGATAATTCAAAAATCTATTCCTCACCACATACTTCCTCTTCCACCCCACTACCAGGTGCAATGGTAATCCGGACCCAATAGGCCATCAAGATATTTCCATTCACCATCAAGATTTATGCGCAGGTTTAGGACAAATCCAAGTAGTGGAAACCAAGAAAAATAAAAATTATGGAAAACCATAATCAACAACCTCCAAACCAAGGATATCAAACATGTATTTATAGAACAAATAAGGTACTTCCAACTCAATGGGTCAAAATAAAACCATGGTAAGCCAACTTGAGTCAATCCAATGGGGTGGGGGACGGGGGGGGTGGGCAGGGGGGGCAGTGNGAGGGTAACTCTCATCCAACCCAAAAAATTCTAAATTTATAGGAGAATGACTCCAAGCCACTCCACCCAACTCAAAATTAGTAAGGTGAGGTGTCACACAAGCCAAGGAATCTTCCCAAAATAGAAAGGGGGGGGGGTTGTTACAAAAGAATTTACACGAGTTACAAAAGGAGTTGCAAAACCACCAAAGGGGCTCATCACCCACCCAAACACTAAGGAGTCCCACTAAATCATGAATTAGGCTCAATAATACCAACATAAGATAAATTAATCAAAAGTTGGGTCATTTGTACAATGTTTGGGTGATCATTAATTAATAAATCCACTAAGTCATAAATATGGACCAAGATCAACCAAACAAGTTCTAAAGTGCTAGGAATGTCCCCATTTCCCCTCACATTGTGGATCTAGGCCTCCCATACTCTTTTAGTGGTCTCCGATGTGCCAGTTGTTTTCATTAATTAATTATTTACAAAATAATAATAATGTATGTAGGTCCTTAAAGACCCTTTTTCTGGCACCCTGTTGCACAATAATAAACAATTACAAATTACATATGTCTAGGGCTTTAACACATGGGGTATTACAATACCTTCCTAGCTAAGAGGGAATGTTGATGTATTTGTAACTTCGGAATATATTCTAATGTATATTATCATTGTATGTTTTTGTACCACCATTGGTGATGTGTTTACCTACTTGTGGTATGTATTCATTGTTTCTAGACCTTGAGGTACAACCTCCATTGTAAGTCGGGGAAATAGTCCCTAGTGTAAAATCATGTAATGTGTATTTGGAGTCTCTCTGGGAGAAGTCGGCCCTGTTAGGGAAGACATGTGGGCCCTCGTAATATGTTTGGTCAACGACTTGAAAGGGCATAAATAGAGAGGCACTCTTGGAGTGGGGATTTCTCACCAGCTATGTGCAAAAGCACCAACCTTAGATCATTGTGATCGTAAGGAAGAGTTCGATGGAAAATAGAAAAGAAAACTAAACTAATAACATAAAGGAAATATTTTTATCATTTTTAACATGTATCTCGGATAAACTAATTCAAAAAGTAAAAAACGTAAACACATCTTTCTCCTGTAAAGTAGGACACCGTAGTCATCATCAGAATTGGTCCCATAGCTCCAGGAGTTGGTTCTCCAGTTCTCTCCATGGACAGTTGTCAAACAGGGAATGGATCCAAGATGGGTATGGACTATTTCTCAACGTACACCATGGGAATGGTATGGCAACGGGAATGGTGGAAGGGGAGTATGTGAATACCTGACAGAAAAAGTGTCACCTTATCCACAAATAAAAATGAGAAAAAAGGTATTCTGGGCGAGCCCTTCACAATGTATTTATAGTATGGTCTTAGGGTTTTTTGACCCATGGTATTTTTCTGTGGTTTTTTTACCCTTTCTCTTTTTTAGTGTTTTGGGCCCCTTTGGGCCCCTTTTAGGGTTTTTTTTACCCTTTTTGGGATGGAATGAGGGTTAACCATAGTAAATAATGATGTTTTGGACCATTTTATTTGTAAATACAATTGTGAAGGTCAAAATTAAGGGAAATATGGTGGAGATATGATGTATGTGGTTTATACCATGTAAAGCAAGGTGAATACTTTTTAGTGTTAATAGATTGCCCCCTAGTGTGTGAGGGGAGGAGCTCATCGTATGGCCGATGGACATCATAGAATCATGGTAATAATGGTGACAATAGTGGAGAGAATGGAGAGACCCATGGAGAAGTAGAGCTTCCTCGTTCAAACTATGGTGGCTTTTGGTTTTTTATTATGGGTTCTAAAAAATGTATGAGATACATATAATGTGTGACATGTATATAGACAAGGAAAGCATACCCATGATCATAACAATGTCAAAAGAATAAGTAATGGGATCAATCCTCAAAAACATGGGATCTTATCAATATATATACAAATGATGATACATAATGGTGGCCTCAATGGGAAGTTGAATACAATGTTGATATGAAGAACTAATACATGGGAACAATGGCATTCTCATGGAATTCAATATCACAAATGATGCTCTACTGAATCTAGAGGTGTACATATATATGGAATCAATGACTAAGAGTCAGATTCTCCATGGTATGATTTGCAGCATCAAGTACCGCAGATACATGGAAGCACAACACTAGGGCATTCCGAACACTATCTCCAACACAACCCAGACATGAAACTTTATGGGTCCTATTGGTAGACTCACCAATATTTTAGAGTCAAGTGACAACCAGGGTCTTCGACCAAATAATGAATGGACCAATACCTTGTACAAATCTCAATGGTGTGATGATGTAGATAAAGTCGAGAATGTGAGACAAATCCATCTCGAGAGGCACTAATTACTCCTCTCAAGTGGTCGAATGAACTCATCAATGAGGTGGATGACACCACCATACAGGGACCTCTGGTTCTCTCCTTTAGAATAGATGTACTAATGTCGATAGAGGGATACTTGCAACTAATCAAGGCAATGATGTGCCCCTGAATAGAAGCATGAGGGGCATAACCAAAGATGTGGAACAATATGGATATTGACACACTAAATGGGGGGATAGGGTCAAGGGAGTATGGGGGACTCAAACTTCTTTTATTCAGAGTATGACAACAGGGCTTCCCTGGAAGCAAATGAAATTGACCCATGGGAGAGGGATCATAGTTATAATACCAGGAAGATAACTGTAAATGGAAAATATTGAGGGAGGTAACTAGACTAGTGATATCCAGGGGATTCAAGGAATACTCATCACATAATACTCTGAACAAAAGAGACCCAATGGGGTGAAGCTGCCATACTATGATATCATATGTGGTGACACCTAAAGACACCATTTGAGGGTTCTTCATAGTTTAAGGAGCACAAAGAATCGATAGATGTAAGCTCAATATGACACAATCTCATGTATTTTTAGCGAGCTCAAGAAAGTAAATGCTTAATGGTGTTTTAATTTTTAGAGAGTCTGAAAATAGGAAGAAGACTCCTGTGCGGTCTCTTTTTTTTTAATAATCTCCTAAGATTGAAAAATGATAAAAGTATATAAAGGAGAGCTCTTCCAACCTTTGGGGAAGGAATACTTCTTTACTGTTGGTAGTCCAATCAGGATGAAAAAGGTTAAAATTTGTATTGACTAGACAATTGTTCAAATAATTTTATGAGCATGAATGAAACCAAGTTTGCTCGGCAATATTTTCTTGATGAGAGGGATAGAAAAGAGATTAAGGACAACCCATGATGAGATTTTTCGTAAAGTACGGTCCCAATGTCTGAGGAATCATAAAAGTATACAAAAGGGAAACGTTCCTAGATGGAAGGTGATAGGGAGATAATTTTCTTATACTAGTCTGTCACGGTTTGAAAAAGGAAATAAATGAGGCCACATAGACATCCTTTTAAACACTTTAATGAGTGTCAAAGGAAGCAAGAATGCTTGACACATGCTCGACAATCTTTTCATTCTTTTAGGAATCGAAAAAGGGATTAACAGAAACTTTGTAATGGTTAATCAAGCAAGGGGGGAAGTGGTCGATAAACCGAAAGAGGTTATATTGTGAACATGGCTGATAGGATTAAATGCAGAGCATTGGCGGGCCCCCCTTACAGGATGATGAATGGTAGTAAAAGATGACCAACTATGCAGTAAAGATCGAGTGGATGGCTTGTGAACATGTCAATACATACAATGGGAGATTCAGGTGATGGAACGAAAATAGAGGTGTCTTTCGAGAAATGGACTAGAAAATCATAGTGAGAGCACGAGACAAGGGTCTTGTTAAAAGACAAAGGGATGAAAATTGAACTTGATGGTGTGAACGTCGTCTCAAACGGATGCTAGATGACGCTGCGGTGCACCAAAGAAAAATAGATGCAATGGAGGCCTATAAATAGGGGGACCACATGACATGTGTCATTGTTATTGTTCAGTGTTGAGTTGGAGAGGAGGACCCCAGAACAAAGATGTGTTTTTCTTCCATTTCTACCGATGATTTTTCGATCTGTGACTTGTAGATAAGAGCTCTCGTCGAACTCATTTTTTTCACTGGTTTAGGGAATGGTTTTGCTCTTCTTGGGGCTTATGTTGATATCAGGGGGTTCATGGGGCCGGGTCACCCTTTTCTAGAGAAAAGATGCGACCCAGGTCGCTCATATCAAGCAAACAGGTGTGACCCGGTCACACCTATCAGTGAAATTGGAACGACCCAGGTCACACTTATTGAGTATGTATGAGTGACCCCGTCTCTTTTGCTCAGGTTTTTGGAGTGACTTGGGTCACACCAAAAGGCTGAATAGGGGAAAATCATCCCAAGATGAGTTTGTGTGCATGACTGGTCTTGACAGGGACTGTGTGTATGTCAAGGATTCCATGGTTGGTGTGGTGAGAGATAGATATTGGGAACCTTTGAGATGAGGTACGAGATGATCCAGAAGTGCAGGATATGGTTGGTTTCTATGGGTTGTGGAAGTACTTCCCAATCCCCCTCATGTGTTTAACAAAAATATTTCTGGACAAGCTTGTGAGATTTTAGGACCGGGATGCTGAGTGTTTTATCATCTAGGAGGAGAAAATCAAGATCACACTCCTTGATATGTACTTTTTGACTGGTCTCCCTATGCTGGGTGTGATCGACGAGACTATGCCTAAGCTCACACAAAGGGTGTCCCTCGATGACCTCTATGAGAGGCATTTATATGCCTCTATAATAGTGCACTCGCTGTATATACTGGTGTGCGACTTAGGATGTGGCAGAGATGGTGCTATGGATACTTGGGTCATCAGGACCTCACAATATCTGAGAAGGTCAGTTCCAAATTTTGGAGCGTGTGCTAAGGGGAACCTACTTTGGGTGGGCCCCGATGTACCTGACATAGGTTAGGAATGCACTAGAACATGCCAGTTCAGTGGGTGGGGATTTACGTTTCCCCTCATTCTTGTGCTCATTCTTTTTTGAGCAGATACCTACTCTACAACCGCATCTAAAGGTGCAAGAGGGGGGACCTCGCAAGCCTTGCATGAGGATGTGGAGTGAGATGATGATGAGGGAGGGAGGAAAATTAGTGAGTTGATTCTTCATTCAGTATACTTTTTCACAGTGGCAGAAGCTACCGGTATTGATAGAGTATTATCCATACGTCGATATGGATTACCAGGGAGAGTCTGGCATGCCTCAACCTCCATGATAGGCCTGGGGACCTAATGGTACATAAACATGATCCTTTATGTGGTTGCATTCATATATAGTTTACTAGCTTAGTGGTAGCCAGGTCATGTGTGTGCTAGATACTGGTGACATACTGTGTGGATGTGTAGACATCGGGCCACATCCTCCAGCAAGCTATCAGAGGCAGAGGGGTAGAGTGGAGGGCTAATAGCCACCCACTTATGGGAATAGGAGGCATTGGAGTACAGTGGATTCACTTTGTATCGACATAGAGTGCTTACTACATGGGGTCGATTATGATGGAAGGTATTACCTTGACGACGATTTGATTGCCGCATGCTACAATGCTCCTCTAGAGTGGATCTCCTTGACGAGGAGGATCGTAGTCGCTCCTGAGTATGTCAGAGAAGCAGACTGGTTGATGTGCCGATGGAGGAGGAGGAGGACGAACCTGATGAAGAGGACATAGAGGAGGACACAGACCTAGAGTACCAAGAGGAGGACTCTGACTTTGACTAGCAACTAGTGATGTTGCCCCTGGTGCAGTGTTGCACTAGGATTTTTGTATGATATGTATGCTTAGCCAAGAAATCTTGTGGATCTTCTCATTTTGTACCGAACATTATGACAAGATATATATATGCATGTGGATGCACTTTTTGAGTGGTTTTTATGAGTCTTTTTTATGATGATTCCTATATGATGCATATGACATATGTAGGCATGACTATATGATGAAGCATAATGCAATTTTATTTCCTATATGCGATGATTGATGTGCAACTCTAGAACGTCATTATCCATTTGGTTTGATACACTATTGATACTTATGGGAATATGCATGAATGTAATGGATTCAAAATGTATAACCAAATGTATAGAGCATAGTAAATTTCCAAACAAACAAGGATTGTGTACCCGATAGAAGTTATTCAGCTGGGAGACAAGAAGCTGGGATTCTAGGAAGACATCAAGGTGACGAGTACCCAAGTTGAGGGAAGTAGTCAGGAGACCAGCAACACCATCGTACTCAGCCTGGTTGCTTGTAGCAATTCCAACACACATTCCGTCGATATGGATTAACTCATGTGACGGGGAATAAATGACCCATGTAGTCAAGGCGAGATTAGGAGACCATCTACTTGCTCCATCAACGAAATCAACGTAGCAATGCAAGGTAGGATCCATATGGAGAAACCAAGGAAACAAATTGTAAGACTCGTGATAAGAATGGTGTAAAACAAAAAAGAAAAAATATGACACAAGTGTACTACATGGTGGGAGACTTCACACCTAGAACCTACTGAGGTAGATCTCGTTGCAGGGATTCTTCAAGAGTTGGCCATCAGATTCAGTGAGGATGTATGTCCCCTTGTCGAGGCATCGATGGATGAAATATGGGCTATACCACATGGAATCAAAATTTCCTTTCCTAAATTATCATTGGCTTGATCATATATGAGAACTAGATCACCTTTAAAGGTGCAAGGGTGGAAATGGGATTCAAAATGGGACTTCAACCTAGTCTTAGCTACTTCGATCATCTAGAGAGCAAAACGAAGGTCCTCATTGGTTTGCTAGAGCATAAGTAAGAGTTCTTATAATGGTGAAGTATCAGGTAGAAGCTTGATGATATAGCACTCGATGGGAAGTACTGAATCCAGACCATGGTGTTGCTGCTGCAACTTGCATCTCAAAAAAAAAAACTTTTAGGGCCCCCTAGCATTTCTAGTTTTAGAAAAGATTTGAATTCTATCTTTACCTTGCAAGAGGTGCTTCATGACTTTGTTTTTTTGTTTTTTTTTTTTGAAAAAGAAAACTTCTTCTTTTGACCCAATGAATTAGATGAACTGATTGAACTTCATTCAATGTATCAGAAGAGTTGTTTGAAGGCTTGCTGATTCTTTATGTCTTACACTTCTGAAAATTCTTGTAAAGGCTTCCCGATACATCATATGTATCTTGGTATATGGTATCGAAAAACATTGTCGATGCTTCCGGTCTATTATAAGAAGTCTTTTCGATGCAAAGGGTTGTCTTGATGTTTCATTTTATGATGTTTGTGGAATAATTTCTTTTTTTTTTACCTGCCATTTCGGTTCTTTGGTTCTAAGGTTTCTGAAATCCTAATGATGATTTCCTTGTCGATGCTTCGGATGCATAGTTTGTTGCATAGCTAATATTCTTCTCAAAGAATTTTCCAATGCCGGTGTGGGTGTTAGTAGTGTGTCTTACCGATTAATCTTTATCCTGTTTCGGTAAATTATTGTTGTAGCCACCCGATTAACATCGAGCCTATTATTTTCTTCCATCTGAAGCCCTGGTGTTTTCTCGTAGGATCAGTTCCAATATGAATTTTGGCACTAATGAGGTTTATAGCCCGAGGCCATTTATTATGCTTACCCTCATTTTAAGCCTATAAAATCCCATAAGGAGATATTCTATAGTCAGTGTTGGCCATCTGAAATCCGCGAAACTGTTAGTAGACTGAGCGAGTCTAGTCAGCAGGGATCACGCTATTCTAGGTTGTATCAGCAGCCAGGTAGGATCTTACTCGCTAATTTGTCCCGTTTCTTAGAGGTGCATGCTCATGTAGCGATTTGTTTGGATTAGGTTTTCCCATTTTCATGGGGGTTTTTTAGACTTTGAGGTCATAATTGTTTTGTGAAGCTTCATTCTTGAGTTAGCTAGGGCCTCTGGGTTTTCTTTCCTTCCCCAACCATTGTTTCCCAGCTCCTACCATGAAGACTTCCCAAATAATTGTTCATAGTTGGAAGGCAGTGGACAGATGAGCATTTTATCGTCTGCACCACTCCTTTATTTCATCAATCAAAAGGTGGCGAGAGTGCAACCATTCACTGGTTGGAATAGGCATTTTGTGGAGTGTCGTGGGAGGAATTTTCCATTGAGGGTGAAAACCCTAGTTATTCATGAAGGTTTTCCTCCTGGGCATCTTCGAGTTTTCCTTTCTCATTAACGACATTGACATTGGTAGGCTCTAAGAGATGCGATACCATGGTGTGAGCCTTAGAACGTGTGCAGTAGAGTGCTTACCTGTGACCCTAGTTCAACTCACCTCTTAAAATATTTGAACATGCTGTTTATTTTTCACTTCAAGAGGGTGCAACTTAGAGTGGAAACAAAATTTTGGTCAATATTCATTATGATGATTTAGTGAAATTTACTAGTTAAAACTATTTCTGTTTATGGTAGAATTATCAATTGAAGTTTTGTGTTTTGGAATATATTGAATCTAACATGGTGTTGTATAATCGAAACATCCTTGTCATTCATATATCAATATGCCTCATAAATAGAAGAAGAAGCTGCAAGATGCAGACGAGGATCCAGAAATAGAGATTATAACGCGATTTGAAGTTATATATGAAGATACCAAGGCTATCATGGGCATCGAACCTGAGTACAAGTGGGGGGATATCTATCAAAAAATAAACAATTGAAGAATCCGAGATTCATGATTAGACGATTTACCAATATATGCCAATATAGAGAGATCAACTGTCAAAACCCCAAATTTTCGAAAAATTTAAAACTTTTAAAATAACATATAATCACATTAAAAGTAGTTATTAACTGGATGATTAGTTTATGCTATTTAAATTGTTACAGAAATAGTTATTTCCTTACTCTGTACTTTTAAGAGCACTTTCTTTGCAGCTACTGATTATTCTTCTGTTTGTGACATAAGGTGAGTTGTCATAGAGGGCTGGGCTTACTTATCCTTCGAGCTAATGCAGCCGTTTTCTTTTATTACAGATATACAGGTAAAAAGTATGGCTCGATGCTAACAAGTCTTTAAAGTTACAGTTCAGATTTCTGCATACAATTTGCTTAGTAAAAGTTTATTTATGCTAGACAAAAAAGTCATACTTTCCAAGGTAAAATCTTGCTTTTTCTGCTATGAATTTCCTTTGGAATTTAATGCTAAAGAAATGCATTTTCATAAACACACAGTAGAAGACTATACCATACAGGGTTGTGAGATCTAGTGGATTTACAAGTATGAACAACTTAACTGTTTTCTCTTGAAAAATAAGTACAAGAACTTATATACTATTCTTTACCTAACAAATTATCATACAAGAAGATCAAAGAATGTTTATGACTATTACCAGGATAAGTCATCTCTATTCAAAAACATCTAAATTTATTTAATTAGTACAGCCAAAAATTC
>LPNX010246312.1:129835-165146 GCA_001517045.1 Pseudotsuga menziesii
AATCGATATATATATCGTGCAAGGTTTATAACCTTAATACTAATGTTGCCATGCTGTAATTATAACCCAGGAGACCATAATGTAAGGAATTGGCAGGCTCTTCATGCAATGAAATCGTTTGCAAATTAAACAATGAGTTGGTCGCGGAACTATATGATAATACCCATTGCATGAGAAAATTTAAAGGGCTACATGGTCACATAACAGCCAAGTGTTGGCATTATAAAACTGTTGGAGTCAACCCTAAAAGCTATTTCTCCTTTGCTCCCGGCCTTGGGCTGGTTTGTAAACCCTTCGAGAACCTGTTGCTGTAGTAAAGGCCGTCGTTGCTCCTCCCGGTGCTTCAGCTCCTAGTGAGCTCGGCACACTGCACCGTGAGGGTGATTAGCTTGTAAAGAAGTTTGCTGCTTGTCTTTGTAGAATCACCATGGTTTGGTTTAGCTCAGTTAGGTTTACTGTTCAGTATTTCTCTGTCCCGCATGCATGGTTAACACTTCCAGTAAGGCGTGGATGGCACTATCATTTGTTGGATGATAAAAGATATTTAGAGTGCTGCGATTTAAGGGTTTGCACTCTCCATCGATTTGCTGAAGTCTTTTTAGTGCTGTAGAGGTTGAGCGAAAATAACACAGTTTAGCTACCATCGGTTAGCAGTCTACTGGCTCGAACTGGGCTGTGGAAAAGCTATTAAGGTTTAACACTGTGAAGGTAACTTCTATTTAATAATTTAATTTTCATTAAGTTACAGCATTATCTTTATTAAGACAAATCTTTAGCACAAAAAGGTTTAGTGACAGTGAGTCGTGTGCAGGTTTGGCAGGTGAACCGACTACATTGCTTTGCTTTCACGGGAGAAAGGTTACTGCACTACGGCCAGTAAGCCTTGGTTCCTCCACAGCATTTCACTAGTGTGAATCCTTTAAGCGAATGTGCAAAGATGGTTAATACATCCCTTTCAATGATTTCCAAGGGTTTCGGGTGGTTTATTTTAACGTTTAACATTAAGGGTATAAAACCCTAGCTTAAAATGGAGCTTTCCCGCTACGGCCGTGAGTGCAAAACTTCTTTGTAAATAAAGTTTGGCTTTAGATTACTCTAGGTTTTGTAATAAATTTTTGCAGGCTGTAAGCCTTTGCTTAATACAATGTTAAAGTGTTTTTACAGGCTGTGAGCCTTGTGTTTTCTATATAAAAAGTGTTGCAGGCCGTGAGCCTTATGATTACTAATATTCTGTAAACTCTACAGGCTATACGCCTTTATATAAGTATAAACATTTCTGATTACAGTTATAGTTAATAAATAAAACGAAGTTTGCAGGTATTCTGCTTATTAAGAAGAAAGGGTTAGCGTTTAGACCCTTTATTCCAAGAAATGTTTAACTCTTTTGCATTTATCCTCAATGCACTATTTGAAATGATTTATTTAAAGAATACTTACTGTGTTTTATCTATTAACTTAGCCGTAAGAAGAAATTACTAGCTTTTCCTATTTTATATTTTAAAATGAAGAGACATTTGTCTCATTAAGTTACAGCTTAGGTTATATACTTGAGCTCAAATGGCGAGCGTCCTGTATTCGTATCTTTTCTTTTGTACAGATTTAATTTCGACTGTTTAAAGAATTCTTTCTTGTTTGAATTCTGTATAAGATATAATAAATTTTCAGGCTTATAACAGCCTTATAATATCGTATTACAATGCGGCCGTAAGAAATCATTGTCTTATAGTTGTTTTAAAATTATATTTATCTATAATAATTAGATGTCAAGGGTTTAACCCTAATTTTAGTCTATGAACAAACTTGCTTCTTATTTTGTTATTAAATATAATAATGTTACTCTTTTTCTTTATATCTGTGAGTAAATTAGAATTATTACCTTATTTGACTAAGCTCGTCAAGCGAGGAGTTCTGTTATTTATTTTTACAAAAACCAAGTATAACTAGTTTACAAAAATACTCTGATTACATATTTTTTTATGTATGATTAACTAAGTTCTTATAAGTATATAATATACTACCTGGATGACATTATTATATTGTATAAGTATTAATATATTATAAATAAAATAATGCAATATTATATTTTTTCTCAATATTACTATGATTATTATTTACATGTTACTTATTTCTTTTGGATTCTATATTTAGTTAAGAGCTTGAAATTTCCGTACATTACTTAATAATTATTTAAGGTATAATTTCAATACATATTTATATTAATCCTTGTGAAACTTATAACAATTATCTATCATATTAGATAATGAAAAATAACAGTTCTGCAGTATGTTTATACTTAACTAAAAACAAAAGATTACATAGTAATACAACAAATGCATTCTTAACAAGATGCAAACTATTACCAATAAGATTTAATCTGTGATATCAACAGATAAATAACTGGTGAGTAAATATATTCTACAATTAGTAATTATTTATTTTAACACTAAAAGATTAAATCCTTAGGAACTATCAAAAACAACCATAACTTAAACTGCAGAAATACTTAATTTATCTTTTCATTTTTCAGCTAATATTTCCAGAAAATAAAGTTACAGTATTAGAATAATTTTAAAGCTCTAGAAAAATAGTTAATGAATTAAACAGAAAGACATTTGTAATAGCTACTAGTATAGTAGGGAACTCAGTTCAGAAGTATACTACTTCTCAAGACTGAGACACTGTGCTAGAGTACGGTCTGGTAATACCAGATGTGGAAAAACACAGTGAATACTAACAGTTTTAACTTATGATACTCTGAGATACTAACTTAAATAACTGATAAACATACATGCATCCATTCATATTTAATAACATAAGGAAATAAAGAGTAGAACCTGTTGAACTGTGGACAACAATAGCAATAGGAGGCCGTTCCTCCCTACCAACTCCTGGAGAGCGCTCAGACAGCAACTTCTCAGGACCCCCAAGCTTGCTCTGGTCTCCCTGGCTGGAACTAGGTGCAGCAAATCAAATACCAGTCTTCAACTCAGTATTAACTCAGAACTATCAGTCTGTTCTCTCAGCCCAAATTGCTGTAATAAGAATCAAGTTACTGCAGCAATCACTCACAACACTTCCTTACTGTTTTCCCTCTTTCCTCAATGAAATTCCTGAATCACATTCACCTGAATGAATTCTTCCTAGAATAAAAACTGAGTAGCCTGAGCTCTCCTCATTGAGTACTTTTAAAGATTGCCTAGGTCTTAGTTGGGTTAACTGTCATTTAATGAGCCACCTGCTCACATTCCACTTTCTTGGGGAATCATGACCCCAATTATAGGGAAGTTGCCACCTGCAACTTAGGAAGTGTTTGAGGATGCTGCCACTCGTCTTTTGCCCTTCATCCTAGTTCCATCCACCAGTTTGACCAGTAACCTCTTTTAACAACTCTCCCATGCTGTTGTCTCCATAATTTATTTATTATTAATAAAATATTCTCAATTACACTCCATAACTGTTGACTCTGCTGAGTCATCAATCCCTACTTAGGATTAAATTTAACATAATGTCTCAAAAATAAAATAAAACAAATTACATAATTTTACAAAATTGGGGTATGTGACATACACACCCCCTTAAAATGTAACATCGTCCTCGATGTTACTTATTCTTCTTCCTCAGGAACCTCTTGGAACAGATGTGGGTATGCTTCCCGCATCTTACTTTCCAGTTCCCAAGTAGCTTCTTCAGGACTAAGGTGCTTCCATTGCACCTTCAGCTGTCCAATTGTGCGGTTCCGCAGAGTAATCTCCCTCCTCTCGAGGATACAATCTGGTTCCACCAGAACTTCCCCTTCTGGTTCTACTTGTACAACGTTCCAGTCAATCACATGAGTAGCATCATGTACATATATTTTTTTAGAACAGAAATATGAAAAACATTGTGTACTTTTAAATTAGGTGGTAACGCTAACTGATAAGCAACTTGACCAACTCTAGATAATATTTCAAATGGACCACAATAACATGCTGCTAGTTTTGCACAACTCCCCAATCTTAGGGAGCTCTTCTTTGGTCTTACCTTTATGAACACATGCTCACCCACCTGGAACTCTTTAGGAGTTCTTTTCAGATCTGCTTGACTCTTTTGCCGATCCTGGGCAACCTTCAAGTTCTCCTACACTTGTTTTACAATCTGTTCCATTTCTTTTAATAATTCGGGCCCCAACACTAATCTATCCACTGGATTATTCCAGGAGATTGGGGTGTTACATTTTCTCCCATACAGAATTTCAAAAGGGATGAACTTAGCTGAAGATTGATAACTATTATTGTACGCAAATTCTGCTAAATGCAAATAATCCTCCCACTTACCAGGCTGATCCTTAACATACATTCTCAACAGATCTTCCAACACTAATTGATTAACTCTTTCAGTCTGTCCGTCCATTTGAGGATGGAAAGAGGTGTTGAAATTCAGAGTGGTGTTTAATCCTTTGAACAAGGATTTCCAAAAATTCCCTGTAAATTTAGGATCCCTGTCTGAAATAATCACCTTCGGCACACCATGTAGCCGAAAAATCTGTTTTAAGAAAATGTCTGCTATATTTGCAGCCTTATAAGTGGTTTTAACAGGAATAAAATGTGTTGCTTTACTTAATTTATCCACTACCACCATAATTGAATCATTCTGATTTTGATTTCTGGGTAATCCAGTAATGAAATCTAAGCTGATTATTTCCCACTTCCAACTAGGAATAGGCAAGGGATGCAATAACCCAGCTGGATGTTGATGTTCTGTCTTTACTTGTTGACAGTCCAAACATCTAGCTATATACTCAGCTATTTCAGTTTTCATGTTAGGCCAGAAATAATCTTTTCTCAGCATAGTGAAAGTTTTCTGATAGCCTGGATGTCCTGAATAAGGGGTTTTATGCACTTCATCCGGAATCAGCAATTTAATTTTAGATACATTTGGCACATATAGTTTGTCCTTAAACAGTAAAAGCCCATCTTTATTTAAACTATAACCCTTAGTTAAACTTTCTATGGGTTCTTCCTTAGTTATAGCTTGTAACTTTTGATAAATTTCATCCAATTTTATACTTTCAGTTAGCTGTTCATTGAAATTAGAATTATAAGTGCTGATTGCTGTTATAAAATTCAATTTTGCATTCCTGCTCAAAGCATCAGCTACTTTATTTTCTTTCCCTTTTATATGTTGAATTTCAAAATCGTATTCGCTTAGGAAGGCTAGCCATCTGGCTTGCCTTGCATTTAAGTTAGGCTAATCTAAAAGGTATTTTAAACCCTTGTTATCAGTCATTAAAGTAAACTTTCTGCCTATTAAGTGGTGTCACCACATTTTCAAGGCATGAATAACAACATCCAGCTTTAAATCGTAAGTAGCATAATTCTTTTCATGGATCTTTAGCTTCCTGGACTCATAGGCAATGACATGCCCATCCTGAGTCAGTACTCCTCCTAGACCGTCATTACAAGCATCTGTGTAAACCACGAAATCCTTATTGGGATCCGCTATTCTTAAAATTGGCGCAGTTGTTAATAAAGTTTTTAGTTTCTTAAAGCTTTCTTCGCATTTTACGTTCCAATCGAACTTCTTGCCTTTATTTTGCAAAGAAGTGATTGGGTTGGCTATCTTAGAAAAACCTTCTATGAATCTCCAGTAATAACCGGTGATCCCCATGAAAGACCTAACATCTGTTACGTCTTTAGGTACTGGCCAATCTTCAATTTCCCTGATCTTTTCAGGATCAACTGAAATCCCTTCCTTAGTCACCACGTGACCTAAGTATTGAATTTCATCCCTGAAGAAATCGCACTTACTAAACTTCGCATAGAGCTGTTGCTCCCGCAGTTCTTGTAAGACTATCCGTAAATGCTCCTTATGTTCATCTTCATTTTTAGAGTAGATCAAGATGTCATCAATGAATACAACAACAAACTTGTCTAAATATTTATGCATTATGTTGTTCATTAGACACATAAAGACGGCTGGGGCATTAGTAATCCCAAAGGGCATTATGACAAATTCGTAATGTCCATATCTCGTTCTAAAAGCTGTCTTAAAAAATGTCCTCTTCCTTTATTCTCACCTGATGATAACCTGATCTCAGGTCTATCTTAGAGAACACCATAGCTCCGCGCAGCTGATCAAACAGATCGTCTATGCGGGGAAACGGATACCTGTTCTTAATTGTCATTTTATTAAGCTGACGGTAATATATGCAGAGGCGCATAGTATCGTCTTTCTTTTTAACAAAAATTACTGGTGCTCCCCAAGGGGACACACTAGGAAGAATATATTTCTTATCGATTAGTTCCTTTAGCTGTGTTTTTAATTCGTTAAGTTCCAAAATGTTCATACGATACGGAGCTTTCCATCTAGGTACAACACCTGGTACCAGCTCTATTGTGAAATCTAGTTCCCTCCTAGGAGGAAATCCTGGAATTTCCTCCGGAAAAACATCAATAAATTCATTTAACACAGGAATATTTTCTATTTTAACGTTTATTTTTTTCAACATTATTTGCCTCATCTGTAATAATTACATCATAGGCCTTGCATCCTTTCCTGACTGCTCTTTTGAGCTGCAAGGTAGAGATCTGCCTAACCACAGTCTTCCTAGGAATTCCTTTAATTATTACAGGCTATTCATTATGATTTACACATGTAAACGTTTTATCAAAACAGTTTAACACAACCCTATGTTGTTCTAACCAGTCCATACCTATAAGTATGTCATAAGAACCAAGTGGTAGCACATTTAATTTAACAGCAGTTTTAAAACCATTCATATCTAAAATACAATCATTAACATAATAATTTACCTTCCTTTTTGCCCCTGTGTCTAGTTGAACCAGCCAAGAATTATAAAACTTTTCAACATTCAGATGACACTTTTCTACTATCTGAGGTGAAATATAACTTAAGCTAGCACCTGGATCTATCAAAATAGTTGAAGGAGTTTTGTTAACCATACCTGCCTGTTAGATTCAGGAAAAAAAAAAAATTCTTCTTTTCACATAAAACAAAGTACATATTAGTATATTATTTTTCTGTTTTGCGGAAAGTAGTTGAGCCACATCAAGGCCTAGTGTTTGAACCATGCTCTGATACCACATGTCAAAACCCCAAGTTTTTGAAAAATTTAAAACTTTTAAAATAACATATAATCACATTAAAAGTAGTTATTAACTAGATGATTAGTTTATGCTATTTAAATTGTTACAGAAATAGTTATTTCCTTACTCTGTGCTTTTAAGAGCACTTTCTTTGCAGCTACTGATTATTCTTCTGTTTGTGACATAAGGTGAGTTGTCGTAGAGGGCTGGGCTTACTTAGATTTCAAGCTAACGCAGCCGTTTTCTTTTATTACAGATATACAGATAAAAAGTATGGCTCGATGGTAACAAGTCTTTAAAGTTACAGTTCAGATTTCTGCATACAATTTGCTTAGTAAAAGTTTATTTATGCTAGACAGAAAAGTCATACTTTCCAAGGTAAAATCTTGCTTTTTCTGCTATGAATTTCCTTTGGAATTTAATGCTAAAGAAATGCATTTTCATAAACACACAGTAGAAGACTATACCATATAGGGTTGTGAGATCTAGTGGATTTACAAGTATGAACAACTTAACTGTTTTCTCTTGAAAAATAAGTACAAGAACTTATATACTATTCTTTACCTAACAACTTATCATACAAGAAGATCAAAGAATGTTTATGACTATTACCAGGATAAGTCATCTCTATTCAAAAACATCTAAATTTATTTAATTAGTACAGCCAAAAATTCGAAAGATATATAAACCAAAAGACACCATTTGATTATATATATATTCATACATCAGAGAGTAGGTAGGTTTAACATCTTCTTTTGAAAACCTTTTTAGTGGCTATCATGGTTGTAAACTATGACAGCTAAATACTATCATAAACTATTACCTTATGACCCTTTTAAACACATACCAAACTTTAGGTTTGTTGCTCTATGCTATGGTATAAACATATAACTCTATGATCATATCAATGGTTTAACTACAACAATACGTAGCTTTGGGATATACTTAGCAAAACATATAACACTATGATCATAGCGATGGCTTAAACTTCAACAAAACATAACATGGAATATATATTAAACAATTTATATATACCATGTAAAACCTTATGTAGCATGCAATCTATATTAGAATAATAATTTCAATAGTACCTATGCTATACACTATGTATATGCATCATACTAAAGTAAAATATATAACAATACGATTGTAACAAATGACTAAAACTCAAACCTACGTAGCATGGAAATGCATAAAATCTATGCTAAGGTTGTGTTATGCTAAACCATAACCATGTCCTATGATTCCGAAATGTCATAGTTATAATACATTAACTAACCGAAATCACATTCTATAACTTTGAAATCTTTTGAATATAACCCTACCTTTCTTTCTATGTAAACCAAACTATAGAATAATCAATATATATATCGTGCAAGGTTTATAAACTTAATACTAATGTTGCCATGCTGTAATTATAACGCAGGAGACCATAATGTAAGGACTTGGCAGGCTCTTCATGCAATGAAATCGTTTGCAAATTAAACAATGAGTTGGTCGCGGAACTATATGATAATACCCATTGCATGAGAAAATTTAAAGGGCTACGTGGTCACATAACAGCCAAGTGTTGGCATTATAAAACTGTTGGAGTCAACCCTAAAAGCTATTTCTCCTCTGCTCCCGGCCTTGGGCGGGTTTGTAAACCCTTCGAGAACGTGTTACTGTAGTAAAGGCTGTCGTTGCTCCTCCCGGTGCTTCAGCTCCTAGTGAGCTCGGCACACTGCATCGTGAGGGTGATTAGCTTGTAAAGAAGTTTGTTGCTTTTCTTTGTAGAATCACCATGGTTTGGTTTAGGTCAGTTAGGTTTACTGTTCAGTCTTTCTCTGTTCCGCGTGCATGGTTAACACTTCCAGTAAGGCGTGGATGGAACTATCATTTGTTGAATGATAAAAGATATTTAGAGTGCTGCGATTTAAGGGTTTGTGCTCTCCATCGATTTGTTGAATTCTTTTTAGTGCTGTAGAGGTTGAGCGAAAATAACCCAGTTTAGCTGCCATCGGTTAGCAGTCTACTGGCTCGAACTGGGCTGTGGCAAAGCTATTAAGTTTTACCACTGCGAAGGTAACTTCTATGTAATAATTTAATTTTCATTAAGTTACAGCATTATTTTTATTAAGAAAAAACTTTAGCACAAAAAGGTTTAGTGACAGTGAGTCGTGTGCAGGTTTGGCAGGTGAACCGACTACATTGCTTTGCTTTCACGGGAGAAAGGTTACTGCACTATGCCCGGTAAGCCTTGGTCCCTCCACGGCATTTCACTAGTGTGAATCCTTTAAGTGAATGTGCAGATATGGTTAATACATCCCTTTCAATGATTTCCAAGGGTTTCGGGTGGTTTATTTTAACGTTTAACATTAAGGGTATAAAACCCTAGCTCAAAATGGAGCTTTCCAGCTACTGCCGTGAGTTCAAAACTTGTTTGTAAATAAAGTTCAGCTTTATATTACTGTATGTTTTGTAATAAATTTTTTGCAGGCTGTAAGCCTTCGCTTAATACAATGTTAAAGTGTTTTTATAGGCCGTGAGCCTTGTGTTTTCTATATAAAAAGTGTTGCAGGCCGTGAGCCTTATGATTACTAAATTTCTGTAAACTCTACAGGCTATACGGCTTTATATAAGTATAAACATTTCTGATTACAGTTATAGTTAATAAATAAAACGAAGTTTGCAGGTATTCTGCTTATTAAGAAGAAAGGGTTAGGGTTTAGACCCTTTATTCCAAGAAATGTTTAACTCTTTTGCATTTATCCTCAATGCAGTATTTGAAACGATTTATTTAAAGAATACTTACTGCGTTTTATCTATTAACTTAGCCGTAAGAAGAAATTACTAGCTTTTCCTATTTTATATTTTAAAATGAAGAGACATTTGTCTCATTAAGTTACAGCTTAGGTTATATACTTGAGTTCAAATGGAGAGCGTCTTGTATTCGTATCTTTTCTTTTGTACAGATTTACTTTCAACTGTTTAAAGCATTCTATCTTGTTTGAATTCTGTATAAGATATAATAAATTTCCAGGCTTATAACAGCCTTATAATATCGTATTACAATGCGGCCGTAAGAAATCATTGTCTTATAGTTGTTTTAAAATTATATTTATTTGTAATAATTAGATGTCAAGGGTTTAACCCTAATTTTAGTCTATGAACAAAATTGCTTCTTATTTTGTTATTAAATATAATAATGTTACTCTTTTTCTTTATATCTGTGAGTAAATTAGAATTATTACCTTATTTGACTAAGCTCGTCAAGCGAGTAGTTCTGTTATTTATTTTTACAAAAACCAAGTATAACTAGTTTACAAAAATACTCTCATTACATATTTTTTATGTATGATTAACTAATTTCTTATAAGTATATAATATAATACCTGGATGACATTATTATATTGTATAAGTATTAATAATTATAAATAAAATAATACAATATTATATTTTTTCTCAATATTACTATGATTATTATTTACATGTTACTTATTTCTTTTGGATTCTATATTTAGTTAAGAGCTTGAAATTTCCATACATTACTTAATAATTATTTAAGGTATAATTTCAATACATATTTATATTAATCCTTGTGAAACTTATAACGATTATCTATCATATTAGATAATGAAAAATAACAGTTCTGCAGTATGTTTATACTTAACTAAAAACAAAAGATTACATAGTAATACAACAAATGCATTCTTAACAAGATGCAAACTATTACCAATAAGATTTAATCTGTGATATCAACAGATAAATAACTGGTGAGTAAATATATTCTACAGTTAGTAATTATTTATTTTAACACTAAAATATTAAATCCTTTGGAACTATAAAAAACAACCATAACTTAAACTGCAGAAGTACTTAATTTATCTTTTCATTTTTCAGCTAATATTTCCAGAAAATAAAGTTACAGTATTAGAATAATTTTAAAGCTGTAGAAAAATAGTTAATGAATTAAACAGAAAGACATTTGTAATAGCTACTAGTATAGTAGGGAACTCAGTTCAGAAGTATACTACTTCTCAAGACTGAGTCTTTGTGCTAGAGTACGGTCTGGTAATAACAGATGTGGAAAAACACAATGAATACTAACAGGTTTAACTTATGATACTCTGAGATACTAACTTAAATAACTGATAAACATACATGCATCCATTCATATTTAATAACATAAGGAAATAAACAGTAGAACCTGTTGAACTGTGGACAACAACAGCAATAGGAGGCCGTTCCTCCCTACCAACTCCTGGAGAGCGCTCAGACAGCGACTTCTCAGGACCCCCAAGCTTGCTCTGGTCTCCCTGGCTGGAACTAGGTGTAGCAAATCAAATACCAGTCTTCAACTCAGTATTAACTCAGAACTATTAGTCTGTTCTCTCAGCCCAAATTGCTGTAATAAGAATCAAGTTACTGCAGCAATCACTCACAACACTTCCTTACTGTTTTCCCTCTTTCCTCAATGAAATTCCTGAATCACATTCACCTGAATGAATTATTCCTAGAATAAAAACTGAGTAGCCTGAGCTCTCCTCATTGAGTACTTTTAAAGATTGCCTAGGTCTTAGTTGGGTTAACTGTCATTTAATGAGCCACCTGCTCACATTCCACTTTCTTGGGGAATCATGACCCCAATTATAGGGAAGTTGCCACCTACAACTTAGGAAGTGTTTGAGGATGTTGCCACTTTTCTTTTGCCCTTCCACCTAGTTCCATCCACCAGTTTGACCAGTAACCTCTTTTAACAACTCTCCCATGCTGTTGTCTCCATAATTTATTTATTATTATTAAAATATTCTCAATTACACTCCATAACTGTTGACTCTGCTGAGTCATCAATCCCTACTTAGGATTAAATTTAACATAATGTCTCAAAAATAAAATAAAACAAATTACATAATTTTACAAAATTGGGGTATGTGACATCAGCGATCATGAAGGTTGCCACGCGACCAGAACTTTTTCCATGTGCAGAAGTAATAGGCTAGATCCTCTTAAGGGATGATGTAACAAAAATGATTTTTTCAAATACTGAAGGACAAGGTTATGTTGCTTATAGCCTAGCTTATGTATCTTAGGCCTATAAGCTACCCACACCCCCGACTTATCTAACAGAAGAATGGTTAAAGGACCTTGACCTAGATGTTTTGGACAATGTCAAAAGAATGATGGTTCCTGGAAAAACATTTCATACAAGGCCTTCTGGGGAATATGAAACTATGCACTCCTTATAGGTTGATAGCATTAATGTTGAATGGGATCTTTGGAAGATCAAATGGAAAGAATGACAAACTGAGATGGGTACCAGTGATTTTGTTTCTAGCCATTGAAGGCACCATTTTTAACTAGGTGTTGAGGCCTACAAAATAGCAGGTAATAAGAGTAAGGGATTCTCCCTAGTAAATGTTCCCAACTAGCCCATTACTATTTGGTATCTGGAATCCGTCCGATTTACGATCCGGCTACCATAGGTCAAGTAACAAAAATAAAGGGTTTTACTAGTTATGGACCGGTCTACCGTGTATGTTTTTAGTTTTTTGTATTTAAGTATGAGATGCAAGTGCCTATCTAAAAAATGCAGATTGATAGAGAATACGAGGAGCGGTCACAATGTGATGCATAGGTTCTTACCTCTTGTCTTAACTCTCTCACATCTAAATCACACACATCAAGAAACTAAAACTAACTACCTAACCTATCCCTAAGGAGCAAGATTATCATTTATCAATGAGTAATGTATTTTGTGCATGCATTAAGAAAAATCACGGATAGCTATTACTTCTTTCAAAACACATGAACATTTATAGATATATGAACAACAAGATAGCTCATTGTTTATGAAAAGCATTCATTACCCACAATGGAAATTTCATAGAATAAACTAGAGTGCAATCATAACAAGAACATAGGTTCAAAGAGTTAGAACGATCTCACAGTTAATGGATAATAGCTGAAAATGAAATAGTTCACATTCAACAAATCCATAGCAAGACATTTGAAACCTTCCACAAAGCTTTCTCCAATAGGAAAATTGTAATTTCCTTTATGCAAAAGGAAATAGTTATTCTTACATCACACTCTCACAAATCTACCTGGTAAAAATTCCCCTTACTATCTAACTCTCCTATACTTATACTACAAGCAAAACTCTTGGGCTGCCCTTCGGCCACCTTTGGGCTCCCCCCCTAGTGACCTTTGGGCTCCCCCCCCAAACCGTTCATTTTCACAAATTTGTCTTTTAGTGAGTTGATGATTCATACAACACGTTACATTTTAAATTTAGATTTTAAGAGCACTTTATAAAAAGGGACCAGTTTGGTAACAAATGAACTTTTCCCAAGCCTAGGCCTCTGCTATTGTTGATCCGTGTGAGATCTCAGACCTTCACTTTATCCTTCCTTTTTCTATCTTGCTTTTTTATGCTTTAGCCTCTTCTTTCCTTGTTGCCTCCCTTTTGTTTTGAATTTTAGATATATCTTGCTTGCAGTACTCACCCTGTTATGAACATAAAATTTTTTAGAACATCTACTATTTAACAAAGTAACACAAACTACACTAATTGATTGCATTCTATGAAATGAACTATAAACAATATTAATGCACGAAAAGAAAAATGATAAGGCAAAGAAAATCCTACAAGATGGGTCCGGAAAACCTCTAAGCCTACTGTCCCACTAAAACCACAATCCCGATAGAACACACTCTTTATCTAAAAATGATCCGCATCTAATCTAACTCGAAACCTTGTGAAGAAAGCATGAGCTAAGACAATGCAACCGACACTCCTCTAAACACCAAACCCCCAAACTGTGCTCTTCATCTCAGAAAACCTTGACTTGACCAACACCCATGGAAAAAAATTTCGATCCCATAAAATAGAGTAACAACACAACAAAAATGGAGGGAAAACCCTACCGACAGTCGAAAGCAAAAACACTAAGCATCGAGCAGATAATCCACTTCGGTGGGCAAAAGTACTATAGCATTAGATGATCAGTTCACTAAGGAGCCACAATGATGGAAGAGCATCAGACTACAGTTTCCACAACAAAAATAGCATCGGTGATCAGAGGATTTGAGCACTATGTGTCAGACGATTACTCCTTAACCTTTCCACAATGTCAGCACTCCAAACACTAAAAACCCATGACAGTTAAGCAATAGAGATCAAAACCACTAAAGCATTGGCCGGATAGTTCCTTGCACAACCGCAATGGCAGGAGACAGACTGACTAAAAAGTTATGTAGCAACATAAAACATCGGCGGCTGGAAGCTTCAAGAACTATGTATCACCAACCAAAGGCTCAATGCTATTGCCGTATCGGTAACACAAAGGACTAGTTCCCCGATCAATAGTCAAAAACCATTTCGATTACGAAAATAAACCATCACAAAGTATAAAGTTGGTCAATAAACCAAGGCATCGGTGAAAAAATAGAACTTACCATTAGGACATTTATTAAGTAGCTTCCTCAATGGCAGATGCATAGATAACTACGGCCTTGATTCACTGTTCAACTGGCCTCCGAAAAACCAAATAAAAAATATTTAAGTTCCAAAAAACTTTCTATTGGCCAGTGATAGAATTTTTTTTGTTCATCTCCAAAACAGTGGCGACAAATAGAACTAAAGTTTTGATTCAAACATAAATAGACTTCCGATAACAATGAAGGAAATCATTCAAATCAAAGGAAATCATTTTCAAATCAACTTTAAACTCCACAATCCAAAGCATTAGCAGACAATAGTAGTTTCCCAAAAAGCAAGAAAACAGTTGACCTCACTTCAACTTCAAACAATCCCAATTTGTAGCAGAACAAAAATAGAGTTCAGCAATCCAAACAATCCGAGGAAAAATAAAATTTAAAGGGAGGGTCCAAAATTTTAAAAAAATTGGGAAATAGTTGCAACTGCAACAATTGGTGACTACCTGGTGAACCCAGATCTCTGGACAACTTCTTCCTTAAGTAATAGACTGTTTGAAAATAAAACCAACATGTGGAATTCCTCTAGATGTATGGATTTCCCAAATGGCAAATGTATGTACTTTTAACCAAGATGATAGTCCAATTTAGGAAAGTGGAAACCAATATTTCAAAGTCAAGATAACTCTTTTGAGGCTAGGAATATGAGTTTCAACTTTTACCTCTGTCTTCGGGTAGCTTCCAGCTTAGACACCACATGATTGTAACATATGGTAAATAGAAATATTCATTTGTTCCTCATTCCCATCCCATTTTGAACTTTTTGTGCTTTTGGAATTTTGTCCTTTCTTTTGAGTCCTCCTACATGCCTTTATTTCTAAATTTTTATTCAGGCTCCTCTATCCATAGTATCCTTTTGTGTGAGAGACGCATTGATTTTCGGCTCATGGATGGAGACGAACTTTGGAAATTTTGTACTTATATGATTCATTAATTTGTTTTGATACATATTTCTTTATTAGGATTTTTTTTACTCTTATTTTCATTTTTGGCTCTCAATTCTTGGCATGGGATCATTTATATATAATATACCGTTTACCCTACTTCCTTTCCCTGGGTTTTTTATTGTCACCCCACTAAGACATTTTTAAATGTGAGATGGATGGAGCCTCGAAATAATATTCCAGACCTTTTGACCCTGAGTTACTTTACAAGGATTAAGTAGGACTTCAATGTGTTCATATCCATTTACTAAAATTGCTAAACTAGAAGAAATTCTTCTAGATAAATCAATAGTACACAGTCTTATAATCAAGGATTTTAGTTAGTCCAAAATTTTGATGCCCTCCATGCAACCAAAAGTTTTCTTATTCTATTGAAATCGATCAAAATCTAACTAAAAACAAACATAAATAAAATAAATCAAAATAAACAACCAAATCGCTTTATTTATGTACAAGATAAACAAGAAATAAAAATCAAGAAAAATAAAACTTGAGAACTAAAACACTAACTGATTAGTTCTCTGCCCACCCCTACTAATATGGAAACTTGTAAGTTGAGGGGTTGGGATTAACTGCAAAATAAAAAGGCCTATCCATTATCTAATTATACTATACTTGAAACAAAAACTACATCTGAAACTAAGTCTACTATTTTACAATCAATCTCATCAGCCCGTGAAAATCGAAGGGAATCGGGCTGGGTATCTGATGTACTGCTAGCTTCCTCTACTTGGTAGTTTCTCGGTTCTATCTCAATTAGATAATTTCCCAACACAGAATTCACGGGTTCATTGTTTTCTTCCAATTGAGTAACAGTGTGCTTCATGTGGGGCTCTCTTAATATTTTTATCTGATTTGGACTTTCCTTATGAGGCAACCAAAGATGTGACCAATCTGATTCAAAATACCCATTTAGCCTTGCTGACCAGTCTCTATTCAAAACAATTCCATAAACATCAAGTATGTCTGCTACAATAATATCAATGTACTGACATATCTTTTCATTGGAAGATGAGTGAATCAGCACATCTTCCATTTCCCCGACTACTTTCACATTGGTCTTGTCTAGCTGAGTAACCTGCCAGGCAGTGGGTTTAGTTATCCATTGATCTTTTTGCAGACTGAAATTGGCATAACATTGACTGCTGACCCTAAGTCTACTAAACAATTGTGCACCTTATGGTTTAAAATCTCAAAAGTCAAGAGGAATGGTGGGGTTTTAAACCTAGCCTTACCTCCCACACTTGTTTCCATAATTTTTTCTATAGGTTGGTTGTTAATGGGAAGATCTTCCTCTGGTACTTCAAGTGCTTTTAACAATTTTTATTTTTTTTGAGGCACATTACACATTTCAAATAACGAAATATTTTCCTTATCCCTTTTAATGTCCTAAACAATATCGTACGCCGTCTCCGGTGCTTTGAGATTTTCTTTGACATTATCAACTTTGTCTTCAATAGGATTATCAGACATGTTGACTTGTTTCGAATCTTGACTAATAATGGTAGATTCAGGTATTTTATCATCTATGTTGTTTTTCTGTCTTTTCTTAATATTCTCTTGAAATTTCTTAATCTTCGGAAGTATTGAATCGTCTTTATTTAACAAACATTGACTTCTTGTTGTCACATTTGTTTCTGATATCTCTTCATATTTTAGTGACCCTTCCTCTTCTGTATCAAAAAGTGAGACACAGTCCCATAAAACCAGAGCATCATCCTCTTGTTTTTCTGTGGGTTTATTACCCTTTTCCTCCTCATCATCAGCCTCATATAGTTTAGACTCTAATAGATGATTCATTACTAATGTCATCGAATTGATCCATTGAGAGAAAAAAAATTTAGAATGAGGATGCTAATGAAAGGTGCAAAAATTATCCATACCTACCTCAGTTAAAGTCATTGATGCAGGACTGTGTGGAGGAGGTTTAGATTGACTGTTATCTTCTCTTCTTTCATAGTAAGGCTTGTATGCTTTATGAGCCTCCTTTTCTATTTCCAAATCTATTGCTCTGTTAGATATATTCTGCATCATTTTCGACATTCCTTCAAAAAAAAATTCTCCCAATTGCTCACGATAATCTTCTATGCTCTCTGTTTAGTCATGAACTTGTTTCTTTTAATTTTATATTTTGATTTCCTTTTTATTCCAAGTTTCTTATTTTCTTAAGTTTGTTTTTCTACTTCTTTTAGGAAGTTTTTGGTTTTAGGAGAGATTTTTGAACTTTGCTTTTACATTTTTATTTATTTTTTTCCGTTTAGGTTGTTGAAGGTTTCTAAAGGTCATTATATTGAATAATGGACTCAAAAATTACATCATGAGCATAGCTATCACTTAAACATCGCTTAACCCTCATGCAAAGTGGAAAAAAGGTTTAAAATTGCGCCAAAATTGAATTCAAATTATTCTTGTAGCACAACCATGAAAAATTAACACACGGGCGCTACAAGAATATCGCGCGCCTAGAAATTATCGTTTTTTAAGCTGAATTTTCGCTCGATTTCAATTCTTAGGTGACTAATCGCATGATTTAAGGATTTTGCTATGTGTTGTTCCAGTAATCATCATGAAAACAGGTGGGTTCATGTCATGGAAGAAATCGTGATAATCATCAGCTTGACTCAGCATATCATGACAGATACAGGCATAGACCGAGTTTGATGTGAGGGAAGTTATTCCTTACATGCATTTCGAAGCTGAAGACTTAGTGGAGTGATGATATTTGCCTAAAAATCAGAGGTTGCAGTTGCAAAAGAGAGTTGGGGTTTTCACGGTTACAGAGAAAATTAGGGCTTTCACGTCCTGCCACTTGGAGGTAAATTGAACATCTGAAGACACATGTATACTTCAATTCGGCAATCAGACAACACAGAGAGTGGTTTGAAGTGACTGCAGTTAAACATAAATGAGGTATTCTGTGATAACCTATTAGTGACTGCTAATTTGGGGATTTCTCAGTAAAGTCTGTTTTGTCAAAATTGGTTAAGCAGAACATTAAGGTATGCTTTTAAACATGATTCCTGCCGAAGAGATATCTGTTTAAGAAACTTTGAGATGTTGTGGCAAATGGAAGGTTGAACCATTACCTTTTTGAAACCTAAAAAGATGACAGGGTGAAGAGTTGTGTATTATGTGGTATCCAAAATTTCAAAAATTGATTTGCTACCTGCAAACAGTGTAACGAAGGAGCCGAACATTTGAAATTGCAGGAAGACCTAATTTTATTAGGTGTTAAAGCTTATTGTTTTTGGTGTTTAAAGCAAATGGGAGCAGGAAATGAGCATACAGAAGATTTTTTTTATATCTCCTCATCTACCAGATAAATAATTCCCAGTTGATCTAAAAACCACAAGTTGATATAAGGAGCTAGCAGCTGAGATCACTTGTGTAAAACCTTTTCTGCACAATGATACTTCATTAGTTGCATTTAAAGGCATTAAGGGTTACTTTTTGTACAAGAATGCAATACACAGGTGTTGTCATACATTCTAGAGATGGTTTAGTATCTGAATGAATAGCTTGGAGGATAGCTAGTTTCACCAGCAGTTTTAGTGAAGAGTGTGAAGCATTCTGTGACCTAAATCATTTGAGCATGTGGTAAAGCTTATCCTGCATTAAAAGAACAAAATAAAATAGTCAAGGAAGATTGAGGAGATCTAGTTATTGAAACTTAAGAGGTTTGAGGAGGAAAAAGCAGCTGTTAGTTCATTGACAGAACCCTAGAAGTCATAGAATTCAACCATTGAAGTGGATGTGTAAAAGTGGAAAAATAAATAGGGTTGAGCCCACTGATGTAAGCTGGATTGAGAAATTCCCGGGTTGTGTAAAACTTTTCCAGAAGGACAGGTGGCTGGATTTTTTCAAAAGAATAGATGGTTATAACACTGAGTTTTCTTGTAAATTTGCACAATGCTACAGTCAGGACATGGTGGTTTTTGACACTCTAAAGTTTAGGTTGGCAGTGGATCTAGTTGCAGAAGCTACATGAATCAAAAATGAGGGTGAGATGTGGTTTAAAAATTTTCCTTTTACCTTTGATGCCCAGAGGTATCTATTACCTAATATTACCCCAGACTGGAGCAAAGGCATACTGATCCAAAATTTCAGAAGTGAGTGGGTAGAACCCATTAGAATCTTGCAAAGCTATATCACCTATGAGGGCAGATATGCCTATGTCTTCAAATACCAGTTTAGGTTTTTACAGGATATGGTTGCTGTATCTAAAATGAGTCTTCCTTTCTTCCTATTCAAAAGTTTGCACAAGATGTCTAGTAGAGTCAAGGGGCATCAGGATCATACTTCCCAATCCATTTTCCACCATGGACTAATTAAATTGATCATTAGTACTACTTTACAGAAGGAAGGGAAAACCTGGGATTTCTTCCTCTTCTGGTCTGGTTTTCAAGTTAAACAAGAGGACCAGCAAACCAAAAAGCAAGTAGATAAAGGGAAAGTCCTAGTGACAAAACTAGGTCAAAAGGTCAAGCGTGAAGACAAGAAAGAGGTTAAGCTTGAAGAAGCACCAGAGCCCTTGAAGGATGACAATGAACCTCAAAGGTTTTCAGCTAATAGTAAAGGTAAATATTCACTGTTTACAAAAAAGAAAGAGCAGCCTATGCAAAACATGACACTAGCAGAAGTTTTCAGTGAAGATAAAACCGTTGTCACAGAAAAAGTTGTTGTACAGGAAGAAGATATTCAGACCTAGAAAATGAGTCCCATCACTATCCTATCAGAGGATGAGGGTTATTTTTTAGAGGAAGATGACTCTATTGCCAAAGTTGAATCTAGGGTTGATTAATGCAAGGAATTTTCCACTCTGGAAAACAAGACAATCAGGCCTAGGATAAAGAAGAATAGGGTTGAAGTTATGGAGTTTTCTACAGTCAAACACCAAGGAAGAAGCTTGAAAATGATGGGAGAATTGGCTCCGGCTTGGAGACCTAAAACCAGGCCAAGGAATAAGTTAAAGTTAAATATGAAGAAACTGCTTAACCCTAGTTTGAATGTCAAAGGAGTGACTATTCTTGATGATAATTCTGTAGATGAAGAGTAAAAAATTGACAAAGTGAGCAGTAGGAAGAAAGAAGTAGTTGTGAAGAGTTGAGCTCTTCATCCTGAAAAAAGAAAAATACCATTACAGTCAGTAGAAGATTCAAGACAGCCTGAGCCTAAGCTATCTGCAATATTTCTTGAATTAAGAAATGAACTATTGAAACAAAAGTAGGGAAAAGAAATTGAAGTTTCTTATGATGAGGACCAGCTGTTAATAGATAAATATATACCTAAGGAAATAGATACTCAGGAAAACCCTAGCATTCCTGATATTTCTACAAATCTATTAAAAGAAGATGCAGACATTTTTAGGAAGCTTAATATACCATAGATTCCTAGTGATGTACAAGATACTACAACAGGGAAGCCATTTGATTCAGAAAGGGAGAACCTGCAGAAAACTATTAAACAATACATACATCAAATGGACTACATGCAGGAAGTAAATGATGGGATGATCTTAGAAAACAGAAGGCTTAGAGAAGATTTGCAAGAGGTTAATGAACATTTTCAAGAACTGACAGTAGTGTCCAAGGAAGCCTTGAAGAGGAAAAGAACCACTGATTTGCACTATGCAGATTTGAAGTTGACTGTTGAAAGCCTACAGAAGCAAAATGAAGAGATCACAAGAGAGAAAAAGAGAGCCAAGAAGAAGGCTCAAGCTCTAGATGGAATAGCTTTGCTAGCTGAAGCTGCAAAGGATCTTTGAGTTTGTTAGTTAGTCAATTATTTGTTATGTCTTTTTGAAAAACATTTTAGTTAGTCAGTTATTTACTATGTTTTGAAAAGTATCTTATCTTGTAAATATAATCTCACTTTATCCCATGGAGTTGGTTGAGGAAAGTTACGGTTTAGACCCTAACTGATTTTGTAAAAAATAGTATTTAGATAGATGAGAAAGACAGAAGAGGGTTTGATTTTTGGAGGAATTCGGGAGGTCTTTTGGACTTATTTGTGAGCTAAGTATCATAACTCTTATATGTATTTGATGACAAATTATGAAATATATGACATTTTATACCCTTCAGTGTATGTTTTAGCTTCATTTTGAGTTTGTTTAGCTCCTTGACTGATATATTGATTGCCGGTTCATGGTTTCTTTACTTGTAATGCTTGTCAGTCCTGAATGAACTTTAGGATTATATCTTGATTGATACTTGTTGATTATATTATGCATCGTTGTCTTTACTTGCTTATAATTCAATTTTTTTTTAGCTCATGAGTGTATTCCCTGTTGGTAACCAAATTTACAACCAAGAAAACATTCCAGAAACCCTAAAACCTAGTTTACTTTATTGAGTTTTATTTGAGATTGTGTTGGCTTGTTTCTTTAGCCTTGGACACAATTTCTAGCACAAACATATTTGGCGTCGTTTCTGGGGACGAAGTTGAAGACATATTTTTCCCTGGGATACTTATTAGTTTTACTCGTTTTAAGAGGTGAACTTAAACTGGCACATTTTTAAGGCTATTTTTCACCAAATTTGACACAGTGGCTACTAGAGGAGTGGGAACCAGGAACATACCTACCTCACCCTTGCAGTTAGGTGTTTCAGATCCTAAACAGATATTAAAGACAACAAGAAAAGTTAGAAGGTCTCAATCTTTACCAGCCCTATGTGAGCCTGATCAGTTGGGTGGGTTATCACATTCAGCTTTGTTAGGAAAAGAAGAAGAAAGCTCACCTTGGTTAAAGCCTATTATCCCTAATAGCAGTTTCCAAGTTTTTACTAATCCTCAATCCTTCAAGAAATCCAAAACTGCTTCTCGTAGTAAGATACCTCTGTTTCAGCTGAAACTAGGTAAAAAACCTTTTCAAACAGGTTCCAGTCAAACTTCTTCGTCATCAAAGTCAGTTAGTCCAAAAATGGCAGCCCAAAATCCACCTATAGATATGATGGACCGAATAGTTGCAGCCAGATATGCACCATTGTTCTTGCCTCAGCCTTTAAATGCACTTCCTAGGGTGACTATCAAAAATATATTCCTAGGTTTAATGGACAGGGAGAAACCACAGCTAAAGAACATTGGGAAGCTTTCCTTAGCTATGCTGATAACCAAAACATTGAGGCTAAGGATGTATGGATGAGAATGTTTGTTCAAAGCCTTGATGGTGATGTAAGGAAATGGTTCAGAGAGTTTCCTGCTAATTCTATCACTATCATTGAAGAACTTCGTGATCTCTTCATGAGACAATGGGGTGACACAAAACACCATACATACTACATAACTGAGTTTGGTGCCCTTAGGAGGAAAAAGGAAGAAACTGTTGTAGATTTTTCAAAAAGATTTAATAAGATGTATAGTAAAACTCCTACAGAAATAAAGCCTACTGAAACATCATCTAAACTGACATATGCAAATGCTTTTGATCATGAATTCTCTTTGTTAATGAGAGAGAGGAGACCTATTTCTTTACTGAACATGCAGGATGCAGCATTGGAGGTAGAATCCAATATACTTGCTTCAAATAGATTAAAGAAAGAAACAACTCAACAGCTGTATGATAGAAAAGGAAAGAAGGAGGCAACTTCAGGAAGTTCTGCTCCTCATTCTGCTGAAGGGAAGATTGATGAAATGGCTAAGCTGGTGAATATCCTCACTGCAAAACTGAACAAATTAGAGCTTGAAAAAAATTCCAGCAAGCCTACTCCAGAAGGTGAACGAAATCCAAATAATCAGAATCAGTTCAGAAGCCAATTTGCTCCCCGTTTTATGCCTAGAGAATGAAGGAACAATGATATCCAACGAGAAAGGAGAGAAAATGAGGACCAAAGGGTGCCACCACCTCTTCAGAATAATGTAGCTGATGAAGAATAAGTTGATGATGAGCTTCTCTTTGAAGAGACCGATCAAGATATGAATAATTTTGGAGAGGGATTGTTCGAGGGTTTTTTCACTAAAGAAGAATTTCTAAATGCAAAATACTATGATGCTGACATGTTCGAAACAGAGGATTATTTAGGTTTGGAAAATACTGCTGTAACTGCTGCTGTCCATCAGAATGAACTTAGGAAGACTATAAATGTGAGATTAGGTCCAAAATAAGTGGTACAAGCCCCAAAGAAGAAAGCAATTGTCCCTGCTAAACAAGCATCAGATCCTGTGACAGAGAAAAAGCAAGTTCCAGAAAAACCAAAGAAGATTACAGATGTTGAAGAGGTGAATAAAACTGTCCAGAATTTCAGTTTGGAGAATGAATTAGGGAAGTTAAAGATTCCTGTACCCTTCACTGAATTAATAAAAAATCCTGCATATAAAGAAACAATCCTGAAAGTGATGAATTCAGCAAGTAATTATCCTGTTTCATACACAATAAATTTGCAAGAAGAAAACCTTAGGATCTTCATTGGATCAGCCCTGGCTAAAAAGACTGAAAATGAAGCAAGTGCTTCACCTCCATTCTACATAACCTTAACATTCCATGAACAGATGATACACAATTGTTTATTAGATTCGGAAGCTTCACACAATTTGATGCCAAAGGCTGTTATGGAGGCTTTAGGGATGAGTATTACCAAACCTTACCATGATCTGTATGCATTTGATTCCAAAGTAGTGAAGTGTTTAGGTGTGATAAAGGACATGGTTGTCATCTTGGCTCAGTTACCTATGAAAAGTGTGATCATTGATGTTGTGGTAGCTGATATTACACCGAAGTTTGGGTTACTTCTTTCAGGTCTTGGGCAAAGAAGGTTGGTGGGACCTTACAAATGGATCTATCATATGCTACCATTCCTATGTTTGGTGGAGAAAATAGAAGGCTATACAAAGAAATGCAATTTCCTTACATTGTGATAGATGACAAGAACCCTAACAATCATCCACTGTATGTTTTTGATAAAGAACTTGGTACTTTCATGTTACATTTCAGTGAGGAAGACAATACTGCTGGTTTGTTACAAGTTGAGAAAGAACAACCAGTAAAATGCAGTAGAGAAGAAGAGGATTAACTATGGCAATTATATTTTGATGGCTCTTCTTGTAAGGAAGGTGTAGGTGCAGGAGTTCTTCTTATATCCCCTGGAGGTGAAACAACAAAGCTGATGTATAAACTTGAGTTTGTTACTACCAATAACACTGCTGAGTATGAAGCTTTTCTGTTAGGGTTAAAAGCTGCTAAAGATTTGGGCATTCAGCAGATTGCTGCATTTGGCGACTCCGAACTAGCATTAGAGGAAATTTCAACTCAAAATGGGCCTCCTAAAATGAATTAATAAAATAACAGTTAAAATAATAAAATAATATTTATTAATTTTGGAGGACGAAAAGAAAAAAACTACTTTTTTGTTTGTATTTTTGACATATCTCCCCGTGTTTTTACTGAAATTTCGATCGGGAGAGCTAGTTGGATGCAGAATTAAATTCCGCATCCAACGATTACCCACTCGGCATACTTTTGACGGACCCCGCTACCTCAAAAACAAGAAATACCTGAAAAAAATGGAATGATGACATCATCATTCCAAATTTTCAGGTATTTCTTGTTTTTGGGGTAGCGGGGTCCGTCAAAAGTATGCCGAGTGGGTACTAGTTGGATGCGGAATTTAATTCTGCATCCAACTAGCTCTCCCGATCAAAATTTGAGTAGAAACATGGGGAGATATGTAAAAAATACAAATAAAAAGAGTAGTTTTTTTATGATACCTATCCCCAAATTTATATTAAAAAGGTGTTTAAGACCTATACGGTATTTCAAATTTAAAGCAATTTCATTGGCTAACATATGATGACATGGAATTTGAATAAAAGTTAAAAGGCCCATTTTGAGTTGAAATTTCCTCTAATGTTGTTCAACAAGTGAAGAGCAACTATCAAGTGAATCAGGGTTTGCTAAAAGTCTACCGGAATGAGGTATGGGATATGCTTGAAAATTATTTTATAGCATTTAACATCACGCATATTCCAAGAGATCATAATCAGACTGCAGATTCATTGGCCTTGGCTGCCACACACTTCAGAATCCCCAAGACCACTCAGTTAAGGTATCCCATAGAGGTGAGGTACAGACCATGTGTACCTAATAATGTAAAGCAGTGGAAATTATTTGAAGACGACATTGAATTTAAGAGATTTCTTGAGCTTACTCATGAGTTTTCAAATTCCCTAATTGATTAAGAGGATGATAAAGGGGATGAACAGTTGGATGAGATTGTTGAACATGAGATAGCATGTCATAAAATCATTGAACTTAAAAGTAACTTCATCCCAAAAGGTTTGGTACCTCTAGAAATAATATTTACAAAGGATGATAGACCTTCAAATCCTGTTGTTCAGTGTTCAGGAGAAAATGTGGTAGAATGTAATATTGGTTCTGCAGAACATCCTAGAATGGTCAAAATTTCTAAATCACTTACAGCTGAACAAAGAAACAGGTATATCAAACTATTAAAGGAGCATGTAGATGTTTTTGCATGGTATTATAAGGAACTAAGAACTTATGATACATGAATTATATAGCATAAAGTTCCCTTAAAACCAAATGTCAAACCTTTTCGTCAGAAATTAAGGAGGATTAACCCAGCCTTGTTTCCTGTCATTGAAAAGGAAGTAAAGAAGCTATTAGATGCCAAGATCATAGTGCCTCTCAGGTATTCTTCATGGGTGGCTAATCTAGTTCCTATCAGAAAAAAGAATGGAGAAATCAGGTTATGTGTTGACTTCATAAATTTGAACAGATCTTCATTAAAAAAAAACTACCCTCTACCAAAGATTGAACAGATATTGCAGAAAGTTGTTGGAGCACAAAGGATCTCAATGGTTGATGGTTTCTCAGGGTACAATCAGATCTCTATGCATTCTGATGATAAGGAGAAGACAGCCTTTACAAATCCCTTGGGAACTTTTATGTATGACAAGATGCCCTTTGGCTTAATGAATGCTGGAGCCACCTTCCAGAGGGCCATGGATATTGCTTTTGTTGGAGAAAAGGATAAGTTTGTGGTAATATATTTGGATGATATTACTATTTTGTCATAGTAAGATGATTAACATTTGAATCATTTGAAGCAGACTTTCCTGAAGTGTAGAAAATTTGGCTTGTCCTTGAATCCAAAGAAATCACACTTTGCTGTACAGGAAGCTAAATTGCTTGGTCATTTGGTGTCTGCTGATGGCATAAGAATTGATCCTGAAAGGGTAAAAGCTATATTGAAGATAAGTTTACCAAGGATTAAAAAGGATGTCCAATCATTCATTGGTAAAATAAATTTTCTGCGTTGGTTTATACCCAACTTTGCTGAAACCATTAAACAGATCACAGCCATGCTGAAAAAAGATCAAGAAGTCAGGTGGACCACTGAAGCCAAGAGTGCATTTGAGAAAATTAAAGTGGCTCTTACTGAAGCTCCTGTGTTAGTAAGCCCATATTTTACCAAAGAATTTCTTACATTCTCATTTGCATCAGAAGATACAATAGCAACTGTTTTATTACAGAAGAATAAAGAAGGACTGGAGCAGCCTATTGCATTCTTCAGTAAGAGTCTCAGAGATTCTGAACTGAAGTACATCATTTTAGAAAAGAAAGAATATGCTCTGGTAAAGGCTTTAAAAATTTTCAGAATCTATGTGCTGCATTCTAAAGTTATTTCTTTTGTACGTAATGTTGCTGTAAAAGATGTATTAACACAGCCTGATAGTGAGGGTAAAAGAGGCAGGTGGATTGCAAAGATCATGGAGTATGATGTAGAGATCAGACCTACCAAACTTGTCAAGGGAAAAGGTTTAGCCAAGCTACTGGCTGAAGAATTAGCTCCTAAAGAAGATCAAGCAATACTAGAAAAAGAGAAGATCATGGACTATTAATCATCATCAGCATGGTATGCAGACATTGTTTACGTTCTGTTGTTTTTGCAATGTCCTGAACATTTAGATAGGAAAGCTGCTAGATCCTTAAAGCTTAAAGCCACTAAGTATTGTTTAGTATAAGAGCATTTGTTCTAGAAGGACCCAGGGGGTATCCTACTCAGATGTTTGGACAAATTAGAAATTGGAGGAGTAATTTCTGAATCTCATGAGGGTGCTTGTGGAGGGCACAAGTACTGGAAGACAATAGCATATAGAATTTTAAGAGCTGGATATTATTGGCCCTCCTTGTTTGCGGATGTTTATCAGCAGGTAAGAGCCTGCATCCCTTGTCAAAAGTTTGCTGGCAAACAGAAATTGTTGTTTTTTCCCCTGAAACCTATTGCAGTTAATGCTCCTTTCCAGCAATGGGGTCTGGATTTTATTGGAGAAATAAATCTAGCTTCCTCAGGGCAGGACCATTGGATTCTAACTGCAACATATTTCTTTACCAAATGGGTGGAATCCATCCCTACTACGAATGCTAGAGACAAAGTAATCATGGAATTTATTGAAGAAAATATTTTTAGTAGATTTGGTTGTCCTCAGAAATTAGTAACTAACAATGTAAAGGATTTCAAGTCCAAAGCAATGGAAGCTTTTTGTGAAAGGAATGGCATCCTACTAAAGCATTCAACTCCTTATTATCCCCAGGGAAATGGTTTGGCCGAATCCTCTAATAAGAACATCATTCAGAGTATTAAGAAGCTGCTCAAGCATAAAAAAAGATCATGGGATTCAATGCTGAAATATGCATTGTGGGCTGATAGGATAACAGTAAAACAAGCAATTGGAACTTCTCCCTTCCAGTTAGTTTATGGTACAGATGCAGTTTTTCCTATTCAATTGGGAATCCCAGTGATGAAGTTTCTTCAGAATTATCAATAGGAGCCAAATGATATGCAGAGAAGGATTTATGAGACGATAGAGTTACAGCAGAGCAAGGAAAAGGTGGATGAAAAGGCACAGTTGTACAGATTAAAGATCAAAAGCAGATTTGACAAGAATATCAAAGAAAATACTTTCTCAGTTGGTGATATGGTCCTAAGGTGGGATGCAAGGAAAGAGCAAGAAGGTAAGCATGCTAAGTTTGACAACCTCTGGTTTGGCCCTTTCCTAGTGTCTAAGGTTTTGGAGAATTACACTTTTATCCTGCAGTCTTTGGAAGGTGAGGAGTTGTCCAGTCCTATTAACGGGCGATTCCTCAAGAATTTTTATAGTCTATAAGGATATTTTCACTTTTCATTGTACATACCGGTGTGCTTGAAGCATAATAAATACTCCATAACACAATGGGAATTTTGCAGACAAGTAGATAGCAGACAGAAGGCACTGGTCTATAGGTTCTTGAAGCCTCACAGGGAGGACTTCATCCTGCAGCTGGAGCCAGATGTTTATTCATGAACTTGTTTCTTTTAATTTTATATTTTGATTTCCTTTTTATTCCAATTTTCTTATTTGCTTAAGTTTGTTTTTCTACTTCTTTTAGGAAGTTTTTGGTTTTAGGAGAGATTTTTGAACTTTGCTTTTACATTTTTATTTATTTTTGTCCCTTTAGGTTGTTGAAGGTTTCTAAAGGTCATTATATTGAATAATGGACTCAAAAATTACATCATGAGCATAGTTATCACTTAAACATCACTTAAACCTCATGCAAAGTGGAAAAAAGGTTTAAAATTGCGCCAAAATTGAATTCAAATTATACTTGTAGCACAACCATGAAAAATTAACACACGGGCACTACAAGAATATCGCGCGCCTAGAAATTATCATTTTTCAAGCTGAATTTTTGCTCGATTTCAATTCCTAGGTGACTAATCGCATGATTTAAGGATTTTGCTACGTGTTGTTCTAGTAAACATCATGAAAACAGGTGGGTTCACATCATGGAAGAAATCGTGATAATCATCAGCTTGACTCAGCATATCATGACAGATACAAGCATAAACCAAGTTTGATGTGAGAGAAGTTATTCCTTACATGCATTTCGAAGCTGAAGACTTAGTGGAGTGATGATATTTGCCTAAAAACCGGAGGTTACAGTTGCAAAAGAGAGTTGGGGTTTTCACGGTTACAGAGAAAATTAGGGCTTTCCCATCCTGCCACTTGGAGGTAAATTGAACATCTGAAGACACCTGTATACTTCAATTCGGCAATCAGATAGCACAAGGAGTGGTTTGAAGCAACTGTACTTAAACATAAATGAGGTATTTCACGATAACCTATTAGTGACTGCTAATTTGGGGCTTTCTCAGTAAAGTCTATTTTGTCAAAATTGGTTAAGCAGAACGTTAAGGTATGCTTTAAAACATGATTCCTGCCGAAGAGATATCTGTTCAAGAAACATTGAGATGCTGTGGTGAATGGAAGGTTGAACCATTACCTTTTTGAAAGCTAAAAAGATCACAGGGTGAAGAGTTGTGTATTCTATGGTATCCAAAATTTCAAAAAATGATTTGCTACCTATAAACAGTGTAACGAAGGAGCTGAAAATTTGAAATTGCACGAAGACCTAATTTTATTAGGTGTTAAAGCTTACTATTTTTGGTGTTTAAATAAAATGGGAGTAGGAAATGAGCATACAGAATATTGTTTTTATATCTCCTCATCTACCAGATAAATAATTCCCAGTTCATCTAAAAACGACAAGTTGATATAAGGATCTAACATCTGAGATCACTTGTGTAAAACCTTTTCTGTACAGATATACTTCGTTAGTTGCATTTAAAGGCATTAAGGGTTATTTTTTGTACAAGACTACAATACACAGGTGTTGTCATACATTCTGGAGATGGTTTAGTATCTGAATGAACAGCTTGGAGGATAGCTAGTTTCACCAGTAGTTTTAGTGAAGAGTGTGAAGCATTCTGTGACCTAAATCATTTGAGCATGTGGTAAAGCTTATCCTGCATTACAAGAACAAAATAAAACAGTCAAGGAAGATTGAGGAGAGATGGTTAATGAAACCTAAGAGGTTTGAGGAGGAAAAAGGAGCTGTTAGGTCATTGACAGAACCCTAGAAGTCATAGAATTCAGCCATTGAAGCGGATGGGTAAAAGTGGAAAAATAAATAGGGCTGAGCCCACTGATGTAAGCTGGATTGAGAAATTCCCAGGTTGTGTAGAACTTTTCCAGAAGGTTGGGGGGCTGGATTTTTCAAAAGAATAGATGGTTATAAAACTGAGGTTTCCTGTAAATGTGCACAATGCTATAGTCAGGACATGGTGGTTTTTGACACTCTAAAGTTTAGGTTGAAAGTGGGTCTAGTTACAGAAGCTACATGAATAAAAAATGAGGGTGAGATGTGGTTTAAAAAGTTGCCTTTTACCTTTGATGCCCAGAGGTATCTGTTACCTAATATTACCCTAGACTGGAGCAAAGGCATACTGATCCAAAATTTCAGAAGTGAGTGGGTGGAACCCATTAGAATCTTGCAAAGCTATATCACCTGTGAAGGCAGATATGCCTATGTCTTCAAATACCATTTTAGGTTTTTACAGCACATGGTTGGTGTATCCAAAATGAGTCTTCCTTTCTTCCTATTCAAAAGTCTGCAGAAGATGTCTAGTAGAGTCAAGGGGCATCAGGATCATACTTCCCAATCCATTTTCCACCATGGAATGATTAAATTGATCATTAGTACTGTTTTGCAGAAGGAAGGGAAAACCTGGGATTTCTTCCTCTTCTGGTCTGGTTTTCAACTTAAACAAGAGGATCAGCAAACCAAAAAGTAGGTAGATAAAAAGAAAGTCCTAGTGAGAAAACTAGGTCAAAAGGTCAAGCCTAAAGACAAGAAAGAGGTTAAGCTTGAAGAAGCACTAGAGCCCTTCAAGGATGACAATGAACCTCAAAGGTTTTCAGCTGACAATAAAGGTAAATATTCACTGTTTACAGAAAAGAAAGAGCAGCCTATGAAACACATGACACCAGTAGAAGTTTTCAGTGAAGATAAAACTACTGTCACAGAAAAAGTTGTTGTACAGGAAGAAGATATTCAGACCCAGCAAAGGAGTCCCATCACTATCCTATCAAAGGATGAGGGTTACTTGTTAGAGGAAGATGAAACACAAAGGAAGAAGCTTGAAAATGATGGGAGAATTGGATCCAGCTTGGAGACCTAAAACCAGGCCAAGGAATAAGTTAAGGTTAAATATGAAGAAACTGCTTAACCCTAGTTTGAATGTCAAAGGAGTGACTATTCTTGATGATAATTCTGCAGATGAAGAGTCAAAAATTGACAAAGTGATTAGTAGGAAGAAAGAAGCAGTTGTGAAAAGTTCAGCTCTTCATCCTGAAAAAAGAAAAAATCCATTACAGTCAGTAGAAGATTCAATCCAACAAGAGCCTAAGCTATATGCAATATTTCTTGAATTAAGAAATGAACTATTGAAACAACAGCAGGGAAAAGAAATGCAAGTTTCTTATGATGAGGACCAGCTATTAATAGATAAAGCTATACCTAAGGAAATAGATACTCAGAAAAACCCTAGCATTCCTGATATTTCTACAAATCTGTTAGAAGAAGATGCAGACATTTTCAGGAAGCTTAATATACCATGGATGCCTAGTGATGTAAAAGATACTACAACAGGGAAGCCATTTGATTCAGAAAGGGAGAACCTGCAAAAAACTATTAAACAATACAGACATCAAATGGACTACATGCAGGAAGTGAATGATGGGCTGATCTTGGCAAACAGAAGGCTTAGAGAAGATTTGCAAGAGGTTAATGAACATTTTCAAGAACTGACAGCAGTGTCCAAGGAAGCCTTAATGAGGAAAAGAACCACTGATTTGCACTGTGCATATTTGAAGTTGACTGTTGAAAGCCTATAGAAGCAAAATGAAGAGCTCACAAGAAGACGAGCAGGCATGGAAGATGAGAAAAAGAGAGCCAAGAAGAAGGCCCAAGCTCTAGATGGAATAGCCTTGCTAGCTGAAGCTACAAAGGATCTTTGAGTTTGTTAGTTAGTCAATTATTTGTTATGTCTTTTTGAAAAAAACTTTAGTTAGTCAGTTATTTACTATGTTTTGAAAAGTATCTTATTTTGTAAATATAATATCACTTTATCCCATTGAGTTGGTTGAGGGTAGTTAGGGTTTAGACCCTAACTGATTTTGTAAAAAACAATATTTAGATAAATGAGAAGGACAAAAGAAGGGTTCGATTTTTGGAGGACTTAAGGAGGTCTTTTGGACTTATTTGTGAGCTAAGTATCATAACTCTTATATGTATTTGATGACAGATTATGAAATATATGACATTTTATACCCTTCAGTATATGTTTTAGCTTCATTTTGAGTTTCACTAGTACAAGTGATCAATTTTGCCATGACAAAACGTGGCAATATCCACGGAAAAGCGTGGATATTTCCATTTCTAAGTGTTTTTTTTCCGTGGCAACAATTCCATCGCAATAGAGACGACCCCTAATTTACGTCGCAAGAGTGACAATGTTCTATATTTCGTTAGATGACTAAGCCGTCGCTATCCACGCCTGGCCGTCTCTGTATCCACGCCTGGCCGTCTCTGTATCCATGCCTAGTCATCTATGTATCCACACCTAGCCGTCGTTGTATCCACGCAGAGCCGTCGCTGTATCCATGCCTAGCCATCGCTGTATCCATGCTTTGTATAATTAAAAAAAAAATGCAATTACATAATATTTAGTATTCAATTACATAATATTTACAATATTATATTCATGTTAAATTAAATTTATTTTAATTAAAAGAATGATATAACCATCATTGTCATCAATAATGAGTACCATACTTAATAAAGTATTCAATTACAGAATATTTAAATTAAATTTATTTTAATTAAAAATGATATATACTATTCATTACATATTTATAACTAACTATGAAGAATACATTTATAGAACATTATATTCATATTAAATTAAATTCGTTTTAATTACTAAAAATCAAATATATGGCAGATTGCCTTCCAAAATAGAGCAACTTCCAGAAATTACACAACAGAACCTCTGCCAACCGATAATTACAGCAATTTCTAGAAATTACGCAACAGAACCTCTGCCAATGCATAACTAGCTCTTTAAAAAGCATGCCCATGAGAAAATACTACATAATTAATAATTAAATTGACTTTCCAATTATGAACAGCTTAGCATGACGATTTCGGTAGTTTTTTACACACTTTCTGATTTCTACAATAAAAAAAAAATGCAAATATCTGTGTCTTGGCGTGTTTGAATGCCCTTAATCTATATATACATTCATAATAATGATTTGAAAAATATAAAATTATGGTCTACAAAAACGCTTCCTATTTTGGTCAAAATTCACCAGACCTATGAAATCATCAAACTTTACTCCTGCCTTGTGAACAGATTTGTGGGGGCACAAGAGTCAACTATAAACTTTTGAAATTATTTACTTCATGTCTATAAACTTTTTCAATTCAATAACTTTATGATTTTAAGTAGGAGCTCCATTATCTGATAGGCTCAATCGCATGAACACCTCCATCAGTCAATCCTACAGCAATCTAGTTAGGTTCATGTGGATGTGCAGCGATTACAAGTATATAGGTATTGCCACTGCATATAAACAATTCTTTAATCCATCTCTACGCTACCTTGGAGGAAGTTCAAGATCTTTATGATTTTAACTAGCAGCTCCATTATCTGATTTCTCTTTAGGCTTATTCACATAAACACCGCCATCAGTCAATCCTACAGCAATCTGATAAGGTTCATGTGGATGTGCAGCAATTACAAGTGGATAGGTGTTGCCACTGCATATAAACAAACAAAACAACTTTTCTGTTAAGTGGGTTCCAACTGCAACAGCCAGACTATTTAATTTAAAAGATCCTAACGTAATGTACACTACCATAATCCTTCTCCTTGCAAGAGGAAACAACTTACCTACCCATGATTGGTATAAATGCAGAAGGGGAAATACGACATTGCGGCCTTAAAGATTCAGAATCAAATACTCCAATAGAGCCATCAAAGAAACTGGCATAAACTATTACGCTGTAACCTGAATATGTGGCACTGGAAATACGTGCAAGCATTGGATCCCAAGGTTCCCACTGCAATGCAAAAGAATATATGCCGTCATTTGTATCAAATATAACAAAACCATCACTTAAAGGATTAAAAATAACAATAAAAAAGCATGCATAAGACTAAGAGTTATTTGCTAAATATATATATAAGAGTAGTTTCTTACATGGCACACACATTCCAATTTAGAAGCATCATAAATAGCGATTTGGCTTTCCTGCACAACTAGCAATTTAACTTGATTGATATTATCAAACTGAACTGTCGTATCTGCTAGTGGTGACGGTGATGGCCAATTTCCTTCCTGTGAATGTATGGATTTTGATTTACACTTCTCCCATCCATTTATGTTCCAGACACACAGCTGCTACCATGACATTGGTTTTTAGTCAAAAAGAAAGATTTATTTGATATCTTAAACGGTGATGGTAGATAAGGTGGTTACCTTCAAAGGGATTAGAATATATGTACCTTTGAATCAGCTCCAGAGGATACCAAAAGCTTTAGAGCTTTAGAAAATGCTAAGCCAGTTATTCTCGTCTCGTGCCCCTTAAGTGTCATGTCTAACTGTAATCAAACTCTCATTAGTTGCATTCTAGTAACAACATAAAAGGTCAGGAAAAAATAGAAGGCCAGTTATTCTCGTCTCGTGCCCCTTAAGTGTCATGTCTAGCTGTAATCAAATTCTCATTAGTTGCATTCTAGTAACAACATAAAAGGTTAGGAAAAAATAGAAGGCACTATAGTGAAAATGTAAATTTACAATACCTTTTCGAGTTTAATATTGTAAATTTGAATTGTTGAATCTTCCAATCCAATAGCAATGAAGTTATTATCCAAAGGATGGAAAGCTAAACATGTT
>LPNX010246312.1:165566-182120 GCA_001517045.1 Pseudotsuga menziesii
ATGGAAATTATAGTCCATTTGAAAGACACACCTTTACAGATGGATTCTGATCATTATGTGGACATATCCATCGCTTATGCACACCATTATTGTCCAAATCTAAGAGACAAGGACCTGAATATGTGTAAAGTAATCTAACAATCTGTAGAATTCACAAAAATAAATACAGTTTTCTGAGTAGGAGATTTTATGGTGCGAGGAAGCATGAAAACATGGTTGANCAGTTTTCTGAGTAGGAGATTTTATGGTGCGAGGAAGCATGAAAACATGGTTGAGTAGTTTTAATATAATAATAAATAATAATAATCTAATTTTGATTGCTAGACTTACATATACTATTCTCTTACTATTTGAATCTATGACTTCTTAGAAAGAAATATATATTCTTCATTGTAAGGCCCACTCAAGTTGTATATATACTATATATAAGATGATAACTTACCTTTCCTGTTGGCCATGGATCCATTAATCTTATTGCCCTACACTGGTCTGGACCTGTTAGGTCAGCAAACTTCGAGTTCTTGCTCTCACCTGTACCACCATCCGGGAGCCTCTGTTTGACATGCACCATCGAAGTGGTAACAACACCAATGTTTAGTAGTATGTGGATCATGACAATTACAGATATTTAACTAAAATATATATTACTTCAATTTTATCCATTAATAAGATCGATTTTACAAGCTAATTTATAAACTAAGTAATGTAAAATTATTGCATAAGAACCAAACATAATAAGTCTTCGAGCAAACTGGCTCACCGTCAATACTTCTAGTTCTGGTGGAATTTTTTCTGAATTTTCAATTCCACAAGGAACAGAGCCAATTGTATTTGCTGGATTACCTAGGTTTAAAAGTGCAGCCTGCGTCTCAGAGATACCACAATTAATTTTTGGCCATGAATTTGGACTGATGTGCNAATTTTCAGTTCCACAAGGAGCAGAGCCAATTGTATTTGTTGGATTACCTAGGTTTAAAAGTGCAACCTGCGCCTCAGAGATACCACAATTAATTTTTGGCCATGAATTTGGACTGATGTGCAGTGAATGTGCAATTTAGCCTCACACTGCTTTTGTTACCTTTGAATCTGGTGTCAGCCTTTCATTTTCTGTCATCTGGAGAAGCTTAACTCCATCTGCATTAGCTAATATCTTGATCCCATTGTCATGTGTTGTAACAGCCAGTAGTGAATTCCTTTTATTGAAACAGAGACAAGGTCAAGCCTGCAAAAGGTTGGAGGACTTAATTATCAATATAATATCCTAGCATAATAAAAAATCCTTCAACTGAGGTCAACTCTATGCATATCCATATCCAAATTGTTTAAATATAGATTCCATACTAATATCCGTTTACCTGCAAGCAACCCTCGACATCATTTTTTGTCAAGATATTGGAATTATCCATGTTCCAAAACTTAATTTGACATCCATCTCCAGCTGCTAGAAACCTATTTTTTGATGTTGCAAATTTCACCACCTTTGAGGACTACTTTTCTAATCTAGAATACATTCGCTTGATTCCTCCATCACTTTCATTCCACTCAACTAAGTATGATTCTCCTCATCTGTTTGTACCACATGTGAAAAGCCTAATCACAAGGAAGATAAACCAATTAAAATAACTCTCACAAGTGCTCTTGACAGAGCAGGCTAAAAATTGATTTTAATGAATTGTTATCCTTATTCTGCACTCAAACCTCCTAATATATACCCATAAATTAGAACATTGCATAATACCTTGATCCATCAACACTATAAGCCATTGCAGTGCACCCATGCCCAGGAGAATCATAATTAAGTTTACAAATTGGAGGATCATAGAACCAGGCTTTAATCTTTCCATGAACATCTATAGAGAAAATGAACTGCCCTCATTCACACAAGATTATCAGTCATGGATGAAAGTTTCAAATAATTATTTTTAACGGTACTTCAAATCTTACAAGTTAGAATTCTACATAAAAGATATTTGCAAGTAATCCTCATGATACATATATGCTAAATTCTTTTAAAAGTAACAGAAAAACCTCTAGAAATCAAGTACCTAGATATTTTGTTTATGGTGAGGACAAACAGAATAGACAGGTGCTTCATGACCTTCAAATGTATACTTTTTGCAGCCTGTTTCTACATCCCATACCTATCGAATAGACAACAAGTTGGTATAACAGTAATCATAGTTGTAAATATCCACGATTGTAAAATAAGTTCAAATTGGTGAGATTTTATAGCATTAAATGATCATCGAAGAATTCAAGGAGCAGTTATTCAATTTACCTTGATGATCTTATCATCCCCACAAGTGATAGCATAGAGCTTTCTTTGAAGGTGCACAAAAGCAATGTCATTGACAACACCAATATGTGCATCAATCTGCAATGTTCTATTATTATTGTCACATACAACCATGTATCAGGAAAGCAACTACATCAAAATAAAACTTATCTTTGAGCTTGAATACGAACCTCAAGATGTTTTCTCAACTCTCAAGTCTCCTTATAAGAATATAAGTGAACTATATGCTCAGAAAATGCCACTCCTGCAAGTCAGTTTATATCAGAACAGTGCTTCCAATATAGTCATTTACATGGTAATAATGGCTTTAACAGTTTAACACATGAAGAAATTGTGATAATAGAAAATATAAACGTCTAAACTCAACACCAAGAAGGAAAATTTACATACCAACAAATGCTCCCTCTGGGCTCCAAATACACCGGTTCACTGATACAACTGTTTGTTTTGAAAGAGCCGCCTAAACACATAAAACAAGAGGTGTTTGAGTCATAAGAAACACTATGCTGCTAAGAATCTCCTAAGAATCACCTTAAAGGAGAGCATCTGTGTTATGAACAATAAAGTATAAAAGACGTCTCTTCACCCAAATCACTTAACACTGAAACAAAATGTGATATTTACACTTGCACGACCATTGTGCGATTTGAGGAATTCCAATCTTTGAATGACCTATGAGTTAACTTTTCACTTGATGCCACTTCCCAAATTCCAATATCCCCAACATTAGTTCCAATTGAAAAGTATTCATCCAATTTACTAAGTTTAGAAATCATTTCATGGGTAGAGTGCATCTAAAACAAAACTATATTTGAAGAAATTGACTTTTGGAGTCAACTGTAATATAGAATTCTGACCAATGAAATTCTAGATTACCTAATAGAGTTGTTTGCTGGTGAGGATGAAAATCTATGCTAACAACATCTGAACCCTGGTTGAGGCTATGAATACAGAACAAAAAAGATGTGAATTTACCTTCTCCATATGCAGGAAAACCAGAACTTTAGATCTACCCATCAGGCTAAAATATTTAAAGACACAAATTCAAAACTTGGGTAGTACTTCCTCTAGAAGACAGAAAGGCCTAGAAAATACCCAAGGACTCCAAATACAAAAACTTGCCCAAAACCTCATGGTCCAGATGAAAGATTAACCATAGGAAACTCCTCAATACGTATTGAAAACTTTAAAAAAGTGACAGAAATAGTATAACACCTTAGTTTTTAGGTAAAGTGCCGTTATTTTTTAGGGACAGTACCCTTACCTGCGAAGGATGGCCCTTGTCAGGCTGAGATAGTTCCCTCTTCGTGGTAGAGTCCTGAACAACAAAGCTTCTGTTGAACTTCATGTTGATCAGAAAAGGTTTACAGGCCCGAGATCAACGTTCGAATCCGATAAAGGAAGTGCTAGGCCTTTTGGGTTATGTCCTGATTCCTCGAAAAGATTGTTATTATTAATGTTTATATGGCCCAACATCCCATGCAAACACTATAAGAAGAAGAAATTCTTGCAAAAGCATGGTAGGAATGGCACCGACCATGGAGTTCTATTCATGATGCTTGCTTGCTTGTTTTTGGTATCCATCTACTCTCATTGGTGTGTTCAACTGCTTTTACTTCAATTTTCTGAGTTGTTTGACCTCAAAAATCACCTGCTCAATCAATTATTAACTATATCAACTCCATAACCCACAGAATTCAAGGCACTAGGGTCATAAATCATTTTTCAGAGTTATACTTCATTGTTTTTAAGGTTCTTTACACATAGATCTGCACTCTACCAATGAGTTCCATACAAAACCATCTAATTTATATCCTTTTTTAATCATGCAACCATGGATCTGCTCGCCTTTTCGCAGAGCTCGCAAATTGGCACATGCCAGGAGCACACTGGCCAAAGTAACAGAATCGGGTATCACATCAACTATTTGCATTTCATCAAAGAGTGCCAATGCCTCAGCTGCATATCCACAGTGAGAATACCTGAAAATCATAGCAGTCCAAGATACAACATTTCTTTCAGACATTTTGTCAAACAGACGACGTGCATTGTTTAAACTCCTACATTTGGCATACATATCTATAAAAGAAGTCTCCACAAACACATTCAACTCAAAGAGAGTCCTAATCATGTAGCCATGAATGGACTTACCTTGTTGCAGGGCTCCTAATCGGGTACATGCCGAAATTACTGCCACCAATGTAACAGCATTGGGTTTCATATCGCTAAGATGCATTTGGCGAAAATGTTCCAATGCCTCATAGGCAAGCCCATTCTCTGTAAAACCATCCCCCATCCCTGGCATACGTTCTAAGCATCGCATTCCACAATACAACATCTCGTTCATGTATTTTGTCAAATACATGGTGTGCATCCTTGATGCAGTCGAACATGGTGTACATGGTCACGAGCTTGGCACCCAAAAAAGGGCTCTGTTCGAGCCCGCTTATGATCAAATGGGTGTGTATAATTTCAAGTGATTTAATGTGAGTACACGCTTGTAGCAGAGATGCGTAAGATTTGGTGTACATCGGATTCGTGAAATCCCATTCTGGTTCTGCATTACGATTTGGATTAGCTAGAGATGGAACTTGCATGTGTCTGCAAATTTTGAATTTATGCGAAGAATATTGGCGGGAATATGGGCGAGACAGAACCAATTTCATTCCGACCAAGGATCAAATTTGAAGGGTTGTGAGAAATTGAGCCCTTTCAATGTTGACATGTAAAAATAATTTTTTCTTTTCATTTGAAACGGTAGGTGTGCAACAAAATTTTATTATTTATTAAAAACAATGTATAGAAAAGAAATGACAATAAGAAGAAATCCCAAGTGATTCAACATTTACATGGAATTAGTGAGGTAAACCATGTACTCTCCGGATCCCTGGAGCATATATTTTATTGAACTTAGATAAGGGACAACTTTGTCGGGCCGGTGAAATACTGAGTTGTTAGGTCATTGATAAAATAAGGTATTGGAATTTGGAAGGACCTTCGAATGGAGGATTGATTCCGCTTGATGGTGGCTCTATCGGTCAAGTGTGATTGGGCCTACCTAAAAGAAAAACCCAAGAATGTAATACCTAATGCTTTCAAGCAACAACTTTTTTATTAACCCTAAGTTCAGCAGTTATTTTTAGAATTGAATCATGTCCTCCCCAGATGCTCAATTCAAAGTGATCAAACAAAATCCCCAATTTTAGGTGGATTATGGATAGTCCCTCCAATGTATATCGAGTTTATACTCCTATTCGAAGTGATCAAACAAAATCCTCAATTTTAGGTAGATTATGGATAGTCCTACCAATCTATATCGAGTTTCTCAGCCCTATCGAAAAGATTAAGTATTTATTAGTCCACTATAAGGAAGAACTTAAAATTCTCCAACAAATATCACTACAAGTTGGGTGTTTAGTGTCTACCAAAGTCAACAAGGGAGACTAATCATAAACACACATTTGGGAGGTTTGCGATAGCAAGGATGTTGAAATCATGTTCTTTGCTAGCTCACTGCACTCCCAGTCCCTCATTCATGAACGTCCGTCAGGGGATTCCCTTGTTTACATATATTGGGAGACAATTTGTACTTATTGTTTCCATTATTAGAAGGCTGATAGGAAAACGAAGGGGTCAGAGTCTACAACATTTATAGTGTCGATTGTTAAATATTTTATCCTTTCAAGCTTTGGATTTCATTAAGGAAATTGGAATAAGTTAAACACTTATATTCAAATATTGTTCTTTCAACCTAATGTTTACAACTCACGGTAGAAAGTCAAGGCGTGGATACAACGACGGCTAGGCGTGGATACACCGACGGCTAAGAGTCCAGTCGTGGATACAGTGATATCTAGGCATGGATACAGTGACGGCTAGGCATGGATACAACGACACCTCGTTCCTGTTACATCGGATTTTATACCAAAAAGTAAGAAACGTGGAAAACCTCCGTGGAAAAATCCGCGCTTTTGTACTAGTGTTTTTTTAGCTCCTTGACTAATATATCCATTGTTGGTTCATGGTTTCTTTACTTGTAATGCTTTTCAGTCCCTAATGAACTTTAAGGTTATATCCTGATTGATACTTGTTGATTATATTATGCATCTTTGTCTTTACTTGCTTATAATTGAGTTCTTGTTTAGCTCATGAGTGTATTCCCTGTTGGTCACCAAATTCACAACCAAGAAAACATTCCAGAAACCATAAAACCTAGTTTACTTTATTGAGTTTTATTTGAGATTGTGTTGGCTTGTTTCTTTATCCTTGGAAACAATTTCTGGCACAAACACTCTCTTTTTTAGCTTCTACCCTCTTAGCATCTTCATAATTTTCTGACAATGTAGGTTTGACTGACATCTTGGCAAACATGTCCAATTTAGGCCCTAGAGCTGAAGTATAGTATTCACTCAGAACTTTATCAGATGGTTTATCAGTTGTAGAAAAATTATTTAGATAAGCAACAAATCTTTGAGTGAAACTATGCACTTTTTCCTTTCTTTCTTTCTTTAAAGCGCATAACACTTTCATTAACACTACATGAGTTTTTTGGACTGCATCTTTACTTCTAAATATTCTTTCAAATTTATCCCAGTTTGTGCTTGAGTTTCGAGATAGAGCAAAATACCATGAGGCTGCTACTTGTTTTAGGGTATCTGGAAACAATCTACATACTACATCTTCATGTTCTCTAGCTCGTAGTCCTTCTATAGCCAAGTAAAAGCTTTGCAAATGATCATCTACCAAAATATTTTCACTTGGGTCAAGCTTAGGCAACATTTTCTCAAAATCCTGAGGTAAGTCATTCAAAGGAGGTGCTAGGTTTGGTGGTGATCTAGCCCTCCACGTAGGTGGTGGATTTTGGTGGGTTGGGTGGGTGATTTGCATTTACATTTGTCATGATTCTGGGTGGAGAGTGAGGTGGTGAATGAATAGGGGTATTAATAGGTGAACAGTAAGGTGTATCTGGGTCCAACTGATTCAAAGGTTGACCAACTTCCTATAAGGTTGTCTCTACTAGTTCTTCAAAATCTCCAACCAACATTGCATCTTCCACTATAGGGAATTCTTTCTTTCGATATTCTCTTCTGGGTAAGACAGGAATAATTGGTGATCCTCCAATCTTCTTCACATATTCCCTAGTATGTCTTCTCAGATAATTAACTACTTCATTATCGATAGAATACAGATGCTCTTTACCCTTCTCTTTAGGAACTAGATTGGGAAACAGACTGCTTTCAAAACTATCACTGGTGGAATAATATCAAGAAAATAAGTTTCCTCAGCCAGCCATGCATTGGCTGCCATCCTTCTAGCACCAAAAACTTTTGAGGCTTGGAAAATTGTAGGTAACAACAGTTAGGGATTCTCCCTAGTAAACATTCCCAAATAGCCTATTACTATTTGGTATGGGGAATCCGTTTGGTTTACGGTCTAGCTACCATAGGTCAAGTAACAAAAATAAAGGGTTTTACCTGTTACGGCTCGATCCACCATGTATTTTTTTAGTTTTTTATATTTAAGAGTGAGATGCAAGTGCCTATCTAAAATATGCAGATTGATAGAGAATACAAGCAATGGTCACAATGTGATGCGCATGTTCTTACCTCTTGTCTTAACTCTCTCGCATCTAAATCACACACAGCAAGAAACTAAACTAACTACCAAACTTATCCCTAGGGGGAAAGATTATCATTTATCAATGAGTAATGTATTTTGCGCATGCATTAAGGAAAATCACAGATAGTTGTTACTTCTTTCAAAACACATGAACATTTATAGATATATAGACAATAAGATAGCTCATTGTTTATGAAAAGCATTCATTGCGCACACTGGAAATTTCATAGAATAAACTAGAGCGCATTCATAACAAGAACATAGGTTCAAAGAGTTAGAACGATCTCATAGTTAATGGATAACAGCTGAAAATGAAATAGTTCACATTCAACAAATCCATAGCACAACATTTGAAACCTTCCACAAACCTTTCTCCAACAGGAAACTTGTAATTTCTTTATGTAAAAGGAAATAGTTCTTCTTACATCATACTCTCACAAATCTATCTGGGAAAAAGTCCACTTACTATATAACTCTCTTATACTTATACTACAAGAAAAACTCTTGGGATGCCCTTCAATGACCTTTGGGCTCCCCCCCAACCGTTTATTCTCACAAATTTGTCTTTTAGTGAGTGCTCATGATTCATACAAAACGTTACATTTCAAATTTAGATTTTAAGAGAACTTTATAAAAAGGGACTAGTTTGGTAACAGATGAAATTTCCCCAAGCCCAGGCCTCTGCTGCTGTTGATATGTTTGAGATCTTAGACCTTCATTTTATCCTTCCTTTATCTATCTCGCTTTTTTATGCTTCAGCCTCTTCTTTCCTTGCTGCCTCACCCTATTATGAATATAGTAGATTTTAGACCATCTAGCATTTAACAAAGTAACACAAATTGCACTAATACATGCATTCTATAAAATGAACTATAAACAATATTAATGCATGAAAAGAAAAATGATAAGGCAAAGAAAATCCTGCAAGCTGGTTCCGAAAAACCTCTAAGCCGATGTCCCACTAAAACCACAATCTTGATAGAACAGACTCTTTATATAAAAATGAGCCACATTTGAACTAACTCGAAACCTTGTGAAGAAAGCATGAACCGATACCATGCAACCAACACTCCTCAAAACACCAAACCCCCAAACTGCGCTCTTCATCTCAGAAAACCTTGACTCGACCAACACCCATGGGAAAATTCCTCCATCCCATAAAATAGAGTAATAGCACAACAAAAACGGTGGGAAAACCCTACCAACAGTCGAAAGCAAAAACACTAAGCATCGGGCAGATAATTCACTTCGGCAAGTGAAATTACTATAGCACCAGATGATCATTTCATTGAGGAGCCACAACTACGGAATACCATCAGACTATGGGCTTCATGACGAGAATAACGTCAGTGATCGGTGGCTTTGAGAACTATGTGTCAGACAATTAGTCCTCAACCTTTCCGTAATGTCGGCACTCCAAACGCTAAAAACCCCCAATACTTAAGTGTCAGAGATCGGAACCACTAAAGCATCGGCCAGATAGTTCCATGCACAGTTGCAACGACAGAAGATAGACTGACTAAAAAGTTCTACAGTCAACATAAAACATCGGTGGTCGGAAGCTTTGGGGACTATTTATCGGCGACCAAAGGCTCAATGTTGTTGCCGCATCGGCAACACAAAGGACTAGTTCCCCAATCAATAGTAAAAAACCATTCCAATTATGAAAATAAAGCATTGCAAAGTAAAAAGTTGGTCAATAAAACCAAGGCATTGGCGAAAAAATAGAACTTACCATCGGAACGTTTATTAATTAGCGTCCACAACGGTGGCTGCATAGACTATGGCCCCGATTCACTGTTCAACTGACCTATGAAAAACAAAAAAAAACAAAAAATAGTTCCAAAAAACTTTCAACTGGCTAGCGATAGAAAAAAAAAATCACCTTCGAAACAGCTATGGCAAAGAGAACTAAAGTTTTGATTCAAACATAAATAGACTTCCAATAGCAATGAAGGAAATCATTTAGATCAAAGGACATCATTTTCAAATCAACTTTAAACTCCACAGTCCAAAGCATTGGCAGATAATAGCAGTTTTCTGAAAAGTATGAAAATAGTTGACCTCACTTCAACTTCAAACAATCCCAATTTGTAGTAGAAAAAAATAGAGTTCAGCAATCCAAACAATCCCAGGCAAAATAAAATTTAAAGGGAGGGTCCAAAATTTTAAATTTTTTGGGAAATAGTTGCAGCTGCAACACTAAGGCGATATAGTGTCTAACAGTTTGTCGGGATGCATAAGCGCAAGATTGGGAGGAGTCTCATGAAAGAAATCAAAGTTATATATGTTAACCAAAAAATCCCCCACACAGCTCTCAATGGCCTACACCACCCAAGGACACGACCTCACAACACTCATTTCAATCCATAAGACCTTCCATGACCTTCCATTTGATCCCCACACCTCCAAAAGACCCCAAGGATGAAGAAAAGGGCTAAAAACCCCAAAAAAGAGCCCAAAATAGACCCCTGGGGGCTAAAGCCCTTAAAAGGGGGCTAAAACCGAGAAAGGGGCTAAAGTTAGGGCGAAAGGGGCTAACGGCTCAAAAAAAGGGGATAAATCCTTGACCAAGGGCTTAAAACTCTAAAACCCCTTAGAAAAACTATATAAGGAGGGTGGGGGCTAACTCTTAAGACACTCCTCATTTGCATATTGTTATGCTGCCCGTGGATGCTTTGAGACCTCTTGCTCTCAAACCACCCACTCTCCCTCTCCTACATCTCCATTTCTCCAAGCCATTGCTTCCCAACCAAGAGAGAGGTGCTCCCATGAGCTAGGGCACGGTGTCCCATTTCCACCCAAGTGAGGTATAGCTTCTTTTCATGCATGTTTGTTTACTTGTTTTGTTTTCTAACCAATATCTCTAGTTGTAGGTTTGGCATTAACATCATTTGCAGGTTTTCTTCATAGTAGTATAGGTTTACTTTGCACGTTTTGGAGGCGGAACCCTAACCCACTATTTGTAGAGGGGTTCACAAGGGCTGCATCTCCATATTTCTTTCTGTTATTTTCTCTTAGACGTAGTTTACAATAGTTGTCATTTACTTGTTCTAGTGTAGCTTAGCTTAGTTTGAATTTGCAGCTTTGTTTCAGTCATTTCTACTTTCGTTTTTTTTACTATTTTTTCATGACGCTGAGTGAGCCTTAAAAGTTACCAAATTTACACTAAGTTCAATCAACTCTGCAGTCTTTGAGGACATAAGTCCTTGACTGCTAGAACTATGGGAAGTACTTAGGCTTTGCCCAGAAACTCATTGTGAGGAGTACCATAGGAACCCCAAAGTAGCCGACCACTGAGAGGAATTGCCAAGCAAAATGGGCAACAATCCCTTCCGATTGAGTAGAGTTACCTGTGAGGAGCAAGCCAAGCGTTGTCTTCTGGCAGTCTAGGTGGCCGAGATACGAGCTTTAGCCAGTAGGAAGCCATTGAAACTGGGGTCCAAATTTCATACCCATCAGTTTCATACACACAAGCAACCACAATTGATCCTCCATGATCTTACTCACACCTAAGAGGCGAACCACCACCATTTGGAACACTCAGTCGGCGCCATCGTAGCTATTCTCAGTGATCTCCCACACCATTAGAGGGCCACACAACCTCTGATTCTGATTCAGACCCATATCAGTTTGAACCATACCTCCACACCACACCATCTATCCCCATGGCTACTGCAAACCCAAATCCACTTTCTGATTTAACCTTAGCAAGTGAACCCATGTCCACATAACAACCAGTCACCCACAATGTGGCAAGCAGTCCAAACGCAGTCATGTAGACTATCATTAGCCAATTTCCACTGCCCATAGTAACCATCCAAGCTGGTTTAGTTGCCACACATGGGGGCAACTGTCCCTCCACACACATTTTCCCCCCTGCCACACAGGGGGGTAGTGCACCAACCACCCACATTTCCCTTATAGTCATGCATGGGTTCAATGCCCCCGCCACCAATACCATCCCACCCACAACACTTGGGGGCATTGTCCCATCTGCCATGGTGCCACCATAAGCACTCCCAACCATGCATATGCATTATGCACCTGCAAACCCCACTCCCATTACAGCCCCATCCCACATCAACTTGGGGTCAAATCTGTGATTCATGGCCCACTTGAACTTGGATAGATTTATGAATGGCCCCATCTGTCACTAGCTTTTTGGCCACCCATGCCAACTAAGCTGCCATCGTACATCCCAAAGTTCGAAGGAAAAGCCGGGGAATGTCCCCAAAATCATATAATGACATTCCATCTATGGTGCTCATCCAATAGCATTCTAGAAGACTCCATCAAATTGAGGCTGTTCCAACACACCCTCATAGGTGTCGCGGCCAAATGGTACATTGAGCTACCACAAGCCAAGTACCCCGACTTCAACTCCCTAGCCTTCATGTTCTTACAATATTTCCAACTCCCTGTCACATATGACGAAGGGGTGGAGATCCTGCTATCCTGTCGCCAAAACACTGCCACTCACATCACTGATCATATCCGTGAGTGGTGGTGGCGCCGCAGCTTGTGCAAGATCCAACTTGATGACAAGAACTTCTTGGATTGGTTCCTCAAGACTTTACTCTTGCCCATTGCAAAGGACGTCACATCTGAATGTCCCCAATATGAATAAGAGGCCATACTGAAGCCCCAACAATTTGACCTCATCTACACCCAGTCGGGATACTTGTATACCATCATCCCAGACGCTCCTCGTCCAAGTACCTCCTACCATGATGCACCGGGGGCATCCCACGTATCGGATGGCATTATAGGATCAGTCTCTCAACAACCACTGCCTCGATCGACACCACCTACCATTGCACCACAACCAAGCAACACTGCTAATGTTGCTTACCAAAACCAAGCTCTGGACTATGCTAGAATGATGTCTCAGTCTAGTGCAACAACTTCCTATGCACAACCTGCGCCACTGCAGTAGGCTCAAGCTATGGCTTGGATAGCACAGTAGTATGTGCAGAAAATACCCACATTCATGGCACTTCCACCCCCACAAATATACTATGCACGACCAATGCAACAAGTCCAATCCCCCGCCCCCACTCCACTTGCTCCACATGCCCCATTGGGACAAGTGTTTGCATAGCAAACCGTCCCAACCAGCCTGCCCCCAACAATCAACAAGGGCAAGCTAGAAATAACTGGCCCTATAACCAGTGCAACAACCAACCGTAGGGAGGCGGTCAACAACCAAATCCTCCCAACAATATTGCAGCAAACCAGCAAGGCCAAAACCCCCCGTGACCAAATGCACAAAGATGCAATGTCCCATTGCACACAAACCAACCATGCACACTCTATGAGGTCTATGGACACTATACATTCGAGTGCCCCCTCATGGGTCATGCCAAGCAGGCCATTCGAAACGAGGCCCAATAGGCTACCAACACAACAAACTAAGTGTTGAAATATTGTAACTTTGAAGAATATTCTGTATGTATCTTTTGTGGTCCCCGATGGTCCTACTGGGAGAACCACTTGCATTACATTGTACCCCGATGCTCCTAATCGAAAGAACTAATAAGAGTAATGAGGTAGTCCCCTCTAATTGTAAAGGTGGGTCATCAGCACCCGAGTGTGGTTACTTGAGCCTACATGTGTAACTCGAGCCTACATGAGTTAACTTAAGCCAACATGTTAATTGAGTAAAATTTAAGTGAACGGATGAATATAAATAGAGGTGTAGTGCTCCTCACTTGAGACACACACACTCACTTGGAATAGCGCACTTGTGGAGGAGAGGAGTTGTTGGAGAAGGAGGAGAATCAGGTTTTTTATCTCCTTGTGGTTTTACCTTTTTCCCTTTTTGGGGCATCTATATTGAGAAAGATTTTGCTGGGTTTTTCCCTTTAGGGTTTTCCCAGGATAAATCTGTGTTGTTCTTGTGATACTGTTTCTTTCAGTGATCCTGTTTTCTATGCTTTTATTATGAAAAATGAAATGATATACTGATGTCTTAGTTAAGCATATGAAAATTTAACATGGTATCAAAGCTAACCTGAATAGGACAGATTTCACAAGTTATAGAAGATAGGGATTCTTATTTTTTGGTTCTCTCTCCACAATCAATCAGCAAAATAAGGCTAGGCTGACTCTCCTTTGAAGGGTGCATCGTTCTATCGAAGCGGAATTTGATTTCGAGCATTTTCAATTTTCGATGTGGAAATTAGGGCTTTCTACAGAAGAGGAATTTTTGAGTGAGACCAGCATAGGATTTTTCTCCTCATCAAAACTTAATTTTAGAGACCTGGATCAATATTTTTGGTTGGGTGAATCTCCGGGAAAGTCAAACCCTAGTTTGACCACGACCTAGAAACTCCCTAAATACTAAAACTGCTACATTTTGGCACATTCACTATATTCCAATATTGGTGAAGGATCAGGAGCTGAAAATTGTAGGGGCCGAATAAAAAATCCTGATGAACACTGTATCCAAAATTCATCCTCAGATTTGCTGTATTCCAGGAGGTATGTTCTCTCCAAGTTAGAGTTCCAGCCTCTTCCATAATTTATCCCTAAACAGGACACCTGGGGAGAATTGCAATATATTGGGCTACAGAGGTCCAAATGGAATTCCTGAAGATGTTCCAGAAAGGGAACGGACTTTAATTTTGGTGGTCCGAATATCAGACTCAGAAGATGAACCAGTGACACGTGGCATTCCGTACAACTTCGCTGTTCTGAACAGTCCTGTAACAGGTCACCTTGGGAAAAGGATCATAAATCTCAAATGGTAAAACCAATTCTGATGAAACCTATGGTGGTGGATCAGGGACATGTGAGGTTACCTCAGTACAAAATTTTATATATAGAGGAGCATAAATTTCATAGATATCACAGAAACAGTAACAGGAATTTCTGCAGAAGAAATTGGAAAATTAGGGCTTCCTGTTCTGGGAGCTTCCCTGCACTGTTTTCAGAAATGGAGTACATTGGACAGCTCCATTTGAAGAGATCTATCTGTCTATCCAATCATATCTAAAAGATTCCAAGTTTTAAAATTAGGGTTTCTGTGACAAACCCTAGATCAGTCAACTCCAGAACCAGGACGTACACCTCAAATCGGTAAGATATAATCCTTTGCTATGTTCATTTGAGGTTCTCATTTCAAAGTGATCTGTCACATCAGCTTGATGATAATCTTAGTGAAGTTGACAACTTCCAAGCATAGAAGTATATGATCTCTTTGAAGAAAATGGATTGGACACCTACATGAGCATAGAGGTTCCAGTTTCAGAGGGAGATGAGGCTAGAAGCCTTTCACAAGAAGAACTTGGTCAAAGCCCAGAAGATTATTGATGATTCAGTCTCGAATCAACTTGTTCTACAGGTGTGTTTCCTAAATACATCGATGAGGTTTGATTCCTTGACCAAGCTATTTGAAGGGAAGAACATAGATGGAAATATGAACTTAAGAAACCAGCTGAAGAAGAAGTGAAGAATGCAGAAATGGTGATGGCCCCTTGAATGGCCTCCCAGGATCATGGAATTCATTCATTCAAGGAATGTGTTCCAGAAGGAATTGATTACTTTCAGCGGACTTTGGGAAGAAGAAGAATCTCGTCTCTGAAGATCAAGCTCTCATCTTCCAAAGAATATCCCTCAATCAATGAGGAATATGAAGATCTCAACTCTTGAAGAACTTCTTATCCACCTCAGCATTTGGATAAGAAACGATGCTATCATGAATGAAGAAGACGATAAAGTTGAAGACTCAAGAAGGAATATATCCATGAAAAAAATAAAGATAAGTATTCAATTGTCATTTCATGATATTGTTTTGTTATGCAGTGATGTGTTATGCATGATAGATTGTTTGCATTAATGATTGTATACTACTAATATGCATGTGATGGGTAAGTAGCTCATGGTGCTATACAACTCTCCATTTATACTTATCAAACCTCTTTGCTGACATATTGGATTAGTGCACAATCTCAATAATGTCATGGTAGAGATGGAAGGCATCTAGAAATTTTATGTGAGATATGGATGAATGTTTTATTAACTAAATAGTTGCATGATGCATAAGAATTTGTCGTTATACATATGTTTTATGAAATATCTCTAACCATGAAACGGTTACATTTGAATTGTAGGAAAGTTCACGAACAACCTCCTACAACAAAAGAAGGATGAGACTTGTTCCAAAGAACAAGTGATGACAATTCAAGATTCACTCCAATAAACATGAATCTGAAGCTCCCAGGGTCAGAGACACCATGACAGAAGAAAGAGCTTCAGAGAATGGCAGATCCACCTTGAAGGATAAAGACCACCATCGGTACAAGAGATAACTCAAGATGAAGAAAAGAATGTTATAAAAGAAGCTATGATAAAAGGTAACAGTTGATCATGGGGAATGATGTATACGATATGATGGAACAAGTGTACAAAACAAGGTTTGTGATTCTCCCTATAAAGAATAGACTATAAAATGACATACTCTATTGACCAGTATATGTCAAGCATAGAACCACCTGTACAGAATGAAGAGGGAAGATGATACTCCACTTCATGGGGAGTGACTATAGAAAATTATATCTGAGTTCAACATGGTATGACATGATGGATAGCTTTGTGATGGATTGAGACTTTACCAAGAGTAAAGTAGGTTCCAA
>LPNX010246312.1:182432-262029 GCA_001517045.1 Pseudotsuga menziesii
TGGAGAAGGCCCTCTATGGCCTGAAGCAAGCTCCCAGAGCTTGGTATGGAAGAATAGATAGTTTCTTGATGAGCATGGGCTTTTCCAAGTGTAAAGATGATCCTAACCTTTCCTACAAGGTTGTAGAATATGTACTTGTCATTCTATTACTATATGTGGATGACTTATTCTTGACAGGGAATGAGAATCAGATCATGGAAAGTAAGAAGAAACTAGCAGAAGAATTTGAGATGAAAGACCTTGGGTTAGTGCATTATTTCCTAGGTCTGGAAGTATGGAAAAGTTCAGAAGGAATCTTTCTCAACCAGGGAAAGTATGTGGTAGAGATATTGAAGAGACTCAAATGCAAAGTCATGGCCACACCCATGTACTCCAACCTGAAGCTGTTAGATGATGACTCATTAGAGTTAGTGGATGTGACTCACTATAGACAGATCATTGGGTCATTGATGTACTTAACAAATACCAGACCAGAAATTTGTTTTGCTTTGAACACCTTAAGTCAATATCTTGTTCAACCAAGACGGGTTCACCTAGTAGCTACAAAGCATATCTGAAAGAGACTATAGACTTTGGTCTATACTATGATGGTAGCCATGAGTATAGATTGTATGGATACACAGATGCAGATTGGGTTGGAAGTATCTCAGAGAGGAAAATCAAATCAAGTATATGCTTTGAGGTCTGCTATGAGTTCATGGTTTAGCAGGAAACAGTCCAGTGTTTCTCTTAGCACGGTTGAAGCAGAATACATAGCATATTTCTCTACTATGTTATGAAGCCATATGGGCTCAGAAGACGATATCAGGTCTCTTTGACCTGAAGATGGATACAACAATGATTCTATGTGATAACCACAATTGTGATGACAAAGAACCCTGTGTTCCACATAACACGTAGAAATCCGGTATTTCTACATACAAGATAAGATGAAGATAATGATACTGTAGATGCAGATGATGGTGATTTAGTATTTCTATACTGAATATAGAGATGATGATGTTTCAGTATTCCCATATTGAAGATATAGATGATGATGCTTTTAGTATTCACATACTAGAGATACAGATGGTGATAGATTAGTATTCAGATATTGAAGATGTAGATGATGATGTACCGACGAAACCTCTGCCTCGAGTAGAGTTCGAACACTTTCAAGACAAGCTTGGTGTTGTTCAGACAGACCTTCCTCGAAAGGGGGAGTAGTGATGTTGCAGTGGGATTGTATCATCCCTAGGAATTTTCCCTAAAGTGATCCAGAGACCTTGGTCCTCGAGAATGAAGAGGGATTGTATCATCCCGGGACATCTGTCCATAATAGATACGGTGACCTCGGTCATCGAGAACGTGATGGGATTGTATCATCCTGGGACATCTGTCCATAATAGATCCGGTGGCTTCGGTCGTCGAGAATGTGGTAGGATTGCATCATCCTTGGACTCAAGTCCTAAAGTGATAGGGAGTGATTATCCCGTAATTGTATCCGGGGACTTCAGTCGTCGAGAATGTGGTAGGATTGCATCATCCTTAGACTCAAGTCCTAAAGTGATAGGGAGTGATTATCCCGTAATTGTATCCAGTGACTTCGATCGTCGAGAATGTGGTAGGATTGCATCGTCCTTGGACTTAGTCCTAAAGTGATAGGGACTGATTCTCCCGTAATCAATCCGGTAACTTCGGTTGTCGAGAATGTGGTGGGATTGTATCATCCCTGGACTTTAAGTCCAAAAGTGATCCAAAGACTTTTTGTCTTTGAGTTGTGGATTGCAGGTTGTCGCTGATGATGATGATGACATACTGATCGAAAGATCAGAGTATGATGATGATGACATAGTGATCTAAAAGATCAGAGTATGATGATGACGCACTATGATTATGATGTTTCTGATTCAAAGATCAGAGTATGATGATGATGTTTCTGATCAAAAGATCAGAGTATGATGATGATGTTTCTGATTGAAAGATCAGAGTATGTTGATGATGTTTCTGATCGAAAGATCAGAATGTGATGATGATTATGATCGACAGATCAAAATATGATGATGATGATGTTGCTGCTGATCGAGAGGTCAAAGTACTGAAGATGTTGTTGTTGATCGAAAGGTCAAGGTGCTGAAGATGTTGTTGCTGATCGAAAAGTCAAAGTGCTGAAAATGTTGCTGATCGAAAGGTCAAAATGCTGAAGATGTTGTTGCTAATCGAAAATTCAAAGTGATGAAGATGTTGCTGATTGAAAGGTCAAAATGTTGAAGATGTTATTGCTGATCGGACAGTCAAAGTGCTAAAGATGTTGCTGATCGAAAGATCCAAGTGCTGAAGATGTCGTTGCTAATTGAAAGATCAAAGACTCAAGATGTTGCTGATGATGAAGATTGAAGATTGAATATGAAGACTACATGATGTTGAAAATATTCCAATGATTTATAGATGTGTTACCCTGCTGATGTTGATGATGTCCCCTATCTCTACTCTTGTTGTTGATGATGTTGTTGTAGAATACCCTTCTCGTTAAGGGGGAGTGTTGAAATATTGTAACTTCAAAGAATATTCTATATGTATCTTTTGTGGTCCCCGATGGTCCTACTGGGAGAACCACTTGTATTACATTGTACCCCGATGCTCCTAATTGGAAGAACTAATAAGAGTCATGAGGTAGTCCCCTCTAATTGTAAAGGTGGGTCATCAGCACCCCAGTGTGGTTACTTGAGCCTACATGTGTAACTCGAGCCTACATGAGTTAACTTAAGACGACATGTTAATTGAGTAAACTTTAACTGAACGGATGAATATAAATAGAGGTGTAGTGCTCCTCACTTAAGACACACACACTCACTTGGAATAGCGCACTTGTGGAGGAGAGGAGTTACTGGAGAAGGAGGAGAATCAGGTTTTTGATCTCCTTGTTGGTTTTACCTTTTTCCCTTTTTGGGGCATCTATATTGAGGAAGCTTTTGCTGGGTTTTTCCCTTTAGGGTTTTCCCAGGATAAATCTGTGTTGTTCTTGTGATACTGTTTCTTTCAGTGATCCTGTTTTATATGCTTTTATTATGAAAAATGAAATGATATACTGATGTCTTAGTTAAGCATATGAAAATTTAACACTAAGCACAACCCAACCCGACACCACAAGGACCTCGTCCCATGGTGCTTCAAAACCCATTACCAGTCCAAGGATTGGTGGAAACCGCTAGCCCTCCCCAGGCTAATCCCAATGCTCCGAGGGCACCACCCATGGCCAAAACAGGTGTCCACCACCTGATGAGCATGACCACTGAAGAGGTCAACTTACAAACTAGACGAAACCAGTACGGTACCACTACCGAACATATTGACTCATCAGCATCATCTACATCTAAGAAAACCAACTTACCTCTCCAGTTACCCCTATTCCCGCACCCCCCCATACGCAGAATCGCCAATAATGCCATAGCTAGAGTTGCAGTAAGCTACAGCATTGTGGATAATTTGTCCCAAATGCCAACCACCATGTACGCTCTTGAGGTACTTAAAATGTTCCCAACGTAGTGAAAATCCTTACTAGCCGCTCTAGGGGAAGTAGACCATTTCGATTCCAAGTTGATCTCCTTTGACATAGAAAATGAAGAGCTGCGCACGCCCTCCACTATTGCCTTCCAAATCCCGGTGTCCATTTGGAACTTGGTTCTGCACCGATGCATAGTGGATGAGGGGGCATCCACATGCAACATGTCTACCTTGGTTTGGTAGAATCTTGGATTCCCAATTCTATAACCATCTTCCACGACTCTGCGGACTTATGATGGACACCCCACTAAAGCCCAACGAATCCCCCCTCATGTTCGCATCACGTTAGCCGAGAAGATAGGCATGATTGAGATTGACGTCATCAACACTCAACTGGATTACAACCTCCTCTTTGGAAGGAGTTACATGTATGCCATGCAAGCAGTTGCGTCAAATTTCTTCCACCTCATGATGTTCCCCCACAAAGGGAAGATTGTGACGATTGACCAGCTCACCTACCACGATCTGTAAGGGTTAACAGTGCCTGCCAACGTTATCCCTACCATCACCACCACCAAGCTGCAAGGGGTGACCGCACATGCTAATGTCATCCCTGCAACCAACAATGTGGTTGAAAACACACCAGCTTCCCAACCGTTGAATGTGGGCCCTGGGTTGTTTACCGATCCCACCATGACTGCTCTTTTCCTGTTGGTGTCACCACCACCGAAACAAAAGAAAACTGTGGACTTGTGCATGGTCTCATCAAGCATCGCTGCACCCAAATAGCAACCGCAGCCACAGCCCCAACCAGAACCACAACATCATCCATAGCTGCAATGCCAACAACAGCCACAACATCATCTACAGCAAAAGCATTATGCGCAGCCGCAACCACAACCTCACCCCCACATGCAACCAATTGGGATTTATGTGGGCTCATCTCTGGTCCATAAAATTCCCTTAATATTTCCCCCACCTGGTTTCATGAGCAAGCCATTCATGGCCACCTTAAGCTTTCCCAACCTTACGTTGGGGATCCCGGTGTGGTTTTTAGATCCACCAGCTCAACCAACAATGCCCCAGGTTGTGTTAACTCTAGTGCAACCTATTGCGGTTGAGTCTTTCCCACCACCTGGTCCACATGAGCATACTGCCACACCTGCACCTGCACCGCCCCAAACCAAAAGGGCAAGGGGGAAGAACACCAAAGCCACCGCAGAACCACAACCAGTCGCACCTTGTGCCGTCTGCGAACAACAAGGCCATCCAACTCAAGATTGCCGTGAAATACCAGTGATCCATGCGCATCTGGATGCCATGGATATGAATGAAAACATCCCCATGGTTGAACTCCCAACTGCGCCAATAGTGAAGAACAAGGCATTGAGGAAAAACTATGCTTGCGCCCTTTGTGGCTTGTATGGACATTACTCACACCATTTCCAAGAATTACCCAAATTTCGAATGGCTCTTGCTGACCTCCCTCACCATTCGCTTGAGTCTGAAATCACCTTGATTGAAGAAGTTCATCCCCCACCTCATTCTTCAGACACCATGTCCATTTACATGATGTCTAGTTCAACAAACCTTCTTCTCTCCACCATCACCAATGGTTCATCAGACCTGTCTCTTCTGTTGTTTCCACAGCCACAGTCGCAATCTCAGTTGCAAACTCAACCTCAGTTACCAGGGAAACAATGGGGTTCATTCTCGATCAACATGATCCTTTTTCTTTTTCCTAGCATCTAGGATCCTGAGTAATTCTACCTTGGAAACCCTCCATCTATAGGATTTCAGACTAGGAGATCCTATGTGGTACCTTGAACCACCTACCATACCTCTGAGGCCCCAAGATGTGTTGACTCATGTCCACCCAATTGAGATGATGTTTCACCTACCTCCAGGTCCATCAAAAAATCCTCCTTTCTCCAGGCTTGCCCCTCTTCCTCCAAAAGAGACTAGGGGCAAGGCCACCAAAACCACAACCAGTACCATTTACATGGTCTATAGCACTAGTTTCCCTTCCATCTCGTTGGCCATGGAGTATCCACCGGATCTATCCCAGCACCACTTACGTGATGACAGAGATATATGTAAGACCGCCTTTGGTTTTACCCCATTCCCCTTAAACCATAGAATGGAATCGGTTCTTCCCATAAAGGTCCAGATTCCATCACCCTGCCTTGCCAATGACCTTTGTCTTAGCAAGGGGGTATACCTCTTCATTGACTCTGATGGATAACTCTTAGAGAACCCCCGCAATGGGCTCTACTTCAAGAAATTTTACGCTTAAACATCACCAATGAGTCACTTCAGTTTTCTTTTTTCTTGTTTTTCAATGTTTTTCAACAAAAATCAAAGGCAGCACCATCAGCTACCAGTCCAAAGTCACCTGGAACCTGTTCGAGACACCTCTCACATCTCCGGGCTCAAATTTTTTATACCTCCTTATGAGAACATTGTCTCATGTTTAACTAGTGAAAATTTGGGACCATTTCCCACAAGTCACCTCGAATCATGAGCCATGACATGACGACGTGAGTGTCTACAGACTGGTGCCCATATGACACTGCCCGATCGTAACTCATACGAGTGATCGGGCCGCTGCCCATTATGTATTGTACCATATTTTACTTTTTATAGTTATAATTGTCTTTTTCACCACACCTTATGCGGACATTTTTAGACCATCGTCCACAAAATCCTTTGTTTCTATTCCATTTATTTGACATAGAAGGGTCCTCGAGCCACTGCCCATTAAGAAATGTAATTTTAGCTTTTAGTTCCTATTTTTAGCACATAGATTGTCTTTTCTTTTTGCCACACCTCACGCGGACCTCTGGACCACTATCGACAAAATGATTTCTTTTCTTTCACATATTTGGCATATAAGTGCCCCCGGACTTGTACTCACATCGCATGTAGTCAATTTCATCGACCAAAACACACAAACATGCTCTCCTGACCTTTGTATGAGAGCCACCTTGGTTTGTGTGCCTCTACCGCACCGTCTCATAGGCCTCTGCCGCAATCTATCCCATGTATGTACTGGTATGTTTGAGAGCCTTCTGCTCCATCCATACTGTGTGGATTACCTTTGGACCTCTGTCCACCGTCCCAACATGGGGCACCCCTCATGCCACTACAGTTAGTTGACCACATTATAGTTTCATTTAAGCTCTTTTTCGACTCCTTAAAACAATGAAAAGATCGCTGAGCGTAGCTGCTTCCTTTCCCGCTCACTAAAGTATAGGAAAGGGCATCTACATTGTCTCATTTACCTCCTTTTGCGGACCATGTAGACCATCTCATGAAAGGGACCTCCTTGGCACACTCAAGCCAAGACCATTCCCCTTTGCATACTTTTCTGCTTTCTCGGGCAGAGGGGCCGCACCTGATGAAAAAAATCACCACCGGTTGTCATTAAGCTCTTTTCCAGTCGTTTCAATAAGAAAAGATCGCCGAGCAAACTTGGTTTCGTTCATTCTCATAAAAGTATTTGAATGATCGTCCATTCAGTATAGGTTTAACCTTTTCCAGCCTGATTGGACTACCAACGATAAAGAAGTCTCTCATCCCCTCCAAGATGGGTGGGTGAGCTCTCCTATGTATACTTTTATCCTTTTTCAGGCATAGGAGACTACCAATGAAAAAGAGACCCCACTGGAGACTTCTTCGTGCTTTTAGACTCTCAAAAATTGAAAGCACCATCGAGCATTTACCCTCTCGGGCTCACCAAAAATCCACAAGATCTTACCACAACGGTGTCCCTAGACACCACCCCACAGAAAATAGTTTGGCAGTATCCCCACATTGGGTCACCTTTTTTTAGAGTACTCTGCAATGTGTCTTCCTTGGATCCCATCAGTATCAAAAGTGTCCATCTCCTCCAAGTATTTCCCATTTTCAACGACATTCCCGGTATGACAGCTATGATCCCATTCCCAAGAGTTAAGTTTCATTTGCTATCGGGTCCTCCCTACCATCATACTCTGAAAAAAGGAAGTTCGATTCTCCCACTCCCCCCCTACCCCTGTCCAGTTCTTTCCTTCCCCCCCTCCCCTCGTCCCAGTCCAGTGAGTCAGTCTGTAGATTGATCCACATCTTTTGGTTATCCCTCACACTCCTGGTCAAGGAAACATCATTGCCTTGACTAGGGGTAGGTCTCCCTCTGTCGATGCCAACACACATATTCTAGAGGACAGACTCAGAGGTCCCTATACCTTGTTTTCATTAACATCATTGATGAGTTCCTTGGAAAACTTGAGAGGATTCGTTGGTGCCTCTTGGGATGGTTGTTTCTCATGTGCTCGACTTCAACTCCATCATCGCACCGTTTAGATTCATACAGGGTTTGTTCCACACAGAACTTGGTCAAAGACCTCGAATGTCACCCGACTCTAGCACATTGGTGAGTCCACTGACGGGACCTAAACAGGTTATGTCCCTTGTGATTTTTGGGTTACATTGGAGACAGTGATCAGAAGCCCCAGCAGTGCTCGATATACCTTTATGATTGATGCAGCATACTTGTACCACATAGACTCTGACTCTTAATAAGCGAGTCCACATAGCTATGTACCAGATCCAGTAGACCGTCAGTCATGAAGATGTAGCATTCCATGAGAATTCCATGGGTCTAATGTATCAGATCAGTGTTGCATTCAGCCTCACATGAGAGGCAACTAGCATTGTAAGATTAGTTGTATATGATCAGCTCTTGTATTTTAGAGCATAAATCAAGTGATTCTTTTGACATGGTCATGAGCATGGGAATGCCTATCTCAGCCATATATATGTCACACATTTATTGTATCTCACCCATTGATGGGAACCAAATTAATAAAAAACCAAAATCCACCATGCCCCAGCCCCGGAAGCACCACCTCTCTACAAAAAATCCTATAATATCCATCATCCATACGTTGAGCTCTTGCCCTCACACATCAGGGGGCAATCTGTTAACCCAAAAATCCTCCACACAGCTCTCAATGGCCTACACCACCTCACAACACTCATTTCACTCCATGAGACCTTCCATGACTTCCATTTGACCCCCACACCTCCAAAAGAGCCCAAGGATGAAGAAAAGTGCTAAAAACCCAAATAAAGAGCCCAAAATAGACCCCTAGGAGCTAAACCCCTCAAAAAAGGGGCTAAAACCCTGAAAGGGGCTAAAGTTAGGGCGGAAGGGGCTAAAGGCCCAAAAACGGGCTAAAGCCTTCACCGAGGGCTTAAAACCCTAAAACCCCTTGGAAAAACTATATAATGAGGGTGGGAGGTCACTCTCAAGACACTCCTCATTTGTATATTGTTATGCTGCCTGTGGATTCTTTGAGACCTCTTGCTCTCAAACCACCCACTCTCCCTCTCCTCCCTCTCCATTTCTCTAAGCCATTTCTCCCCAACAAAGAGAGAGGTGCTCCCATGAGCTAGGGCATGGTGGTTCATTTCCACCCAAGTGAGGTATAGCTTCTTTTCATGCATGTTTATTTACTTGTTTTGTTTTCTAACCAATATCTCTAGTTGCAGGTTTTCAATTAACATCATTTGCAGGTTGTCTTCATAGGTTTACTTTGCAGGTTTTGGAGGTGGAACCCTAACCCACTGTTTGCATAGGGGTTCACAAGGGCTGCATCTCCATATTTCTTTCTGTTATTTGGTCTTAGACGTAGTTTACAATGGTTTCCATTTACTTGTTCTAGTGTAGCTTAGCTTAGTTTCAATTCACAGCTTTGTTTCAGTCATTTTTACTTCCATTTTTTTTACTGTTTTCTAAGGGTAGGAACCTACCCTTGTGCCCTATAGGCACAAGGGAGCCATTCTTACCCCTGTAGTGAGGAGAAATTCTCACTACAATATATGAGCTTGTTTCTCATCAATTGTATTCTGTGCACACAGTTGTTCCCAGCTCTGAAGTGCCAATGGGATTAGGCAAAAACTCTTGTCTATGTTGCATATCAGTTGTTTTGGGCATTTAAGTCTTTCAATCATTATAAGAGTATTTGTGAGGATTTCATAATGCCACTATACAAATTACTCTTTCTGGAAGAGTGGGACTGCGTGTCTGAAGAAGCCTTGCAGATTGTATAGGATAATGGTCATTATTACTTGACAGAGGAAGGCATAAACCTAAGGATGTTTGGAGGGACAAGGGGCCCTTTTTTGTTACCAAGATATGCCACGGATTATGTTCTTTGCAAGGAAGTAGTGAGGCATATTTATGTTGATGGGATTGGGAACTTCATTTTTTATCAGAAGAAGGCTGTATACCCTCTACTCCCATTCTATGTGGGTAGTTACAATTTTTTCAAGGTGAAGAGTGCCCCAGAATTTATAAAGGATTTAGAGTGCTTTCACTTTAGGGAGATGAGCTTTCATTGGAATTATTTTTAAGATAAGGTTGATAACTATTGTGAAGTCGTAGGGGTACATTTTGAGTATGCAAACTACTGGGATAAAAATGAGGAAATATTCCACAATGCCCAAAATATGACAACCCTTAGGAAAATATTCAAACAAAATATAACAACCATAGGTGACAAGGGAAAATCTGCTAAACAACAAAAGAAACAAGAAGAGGAGGAACTCAAACTATTGCAAGAGGCAGAACAGTGGTTAGCAGAAGAAGAAGTTGAGAAAAGAAGAGCCAAAGAAGAAGCCGAGAAAAGGTTAGGATAAGAAGAAGCTGTGAAAAATAATCAAGAAGAAGAGGCTCAGAAAAGGCAGGAAGAGGATGACAGGTTAATACTGAAAGCAACTGACAAAGAAAGAGAATATGCGTAGAAAGCGGCTGTAGAGCTACATAAAAAAGAGCAGGAGGAACAGGATTGTGCAACTTTGAAGCAGACTCAATCTCATGATGATATGATAGAATCATATGTCTCGTCTAGTAGCACAGCCATAAAATATCCATCTTCGACATTAGGGGTTGAACTAATCCCTTTCATCCCATCTCAAGAGTAGGAGGTAGCTGATTTAAATACCATTTTTTATGGCAAAAGTAAGAAAAGAATTGTCATGAGAAATGAAAAGAAGGTGGACACTGGGGAAAAGCAAGGAGTCATGGTCATTGAGAAAACAATCATCCATGGGACTAAAAAGGACCTAGGAATTCTTGCAAGGGAAGGTGTAGCTTCGACCCTTGCAAATGAAGGTAATGTGGATAAGATAATGACTGATTCAGAACAATATAAGAAGAAGATTGTTCAAATGAAGGAAACTCTAAAAAAGGAAAGAGGTGAGGGGAAAAGCATGAAAAGGAAGCATGAAGATATTCTTAGTGAGATTGAGAAGTAAAAAGAGCCATGCCAAATTTTAAAATCTGACAAGGATGCTCTGGTACTATCGATAAATATCATGGAGGGAGAGAAGAAAAACCTCAACAAGTAGGTTGTAGAACCAGAATAGAAAGGAGATGCAGCAAGAAAGAGGGTAGAAAAGCTGTAAGCTCAAAACCTTTTACTAAGAGAACAACTTCAAGTGGAAAATGAGAAGCAGATGGACATCACTTCATTCTAGAATCAAGCCTCGATGTTGCAAAAAGAGATAAATTGGGTTTTGCTTAGCCTTGCAGGGGAGATGTATAGATTTAAACAAATTGAGGTTAGATTGAAAGAGCTATCACTCTGATCATCAAAATTCCAGAGGAGATTATCAGAGGTGGTTGAGCTTGTAAAAAATTAGTTAGCATGGATAGGAACCCATTCAACCTTTCCAGCTAATATGCCTCAGAAGTCTACAGGAAGTCTTAAGATGGAGGTGACCATACTGAATTTTGGGTGTAGAAAAATAGTCAAAATAAACACAACCATAGAAAAAACTATTGAAAAGTGTGCTCAATTCTACAAAGGCGTACATTTTGTTCATAATCAGTGTATGGTTTTCATAGGTGCCCCAGACGAATATTTCCCAGTAAAAGAGTAACATTTGAATAAAATACAAGAGAAGCTGCTAAAAGAAGAAAGTATATCCAAGCTTGAATCTGTTAGTGAGGAATACATCAGGATATGGATTATCCAAGATTCAGCCCACAAACTCCTGTTAGAGGAATATTTGACACAAACTTTACCTAAGATGAAGGAAATTGAGTCTCATATTTCAAAGCATGAAGTGGTAGTACGTGTATTGGAGCCTGCAGAATATCAGATCATCAGTGAAGAAGCACAAGAATGGGGAGTTTTTATTAAGACACCAACTGGGCCCATTAAAATTTTGTCTTATTCACCAATTAAATATTACAGAATTTTGTGAAGTTTATTGTAAGAAGAACTATTTCCTTTTATAATGAAGAAATCCATATTTTTTGCCGGAGAAGGAGCTGTGAAGTTTCAAATGCATGTTGTAGATTGGTTGAATGTTGAATTATTTCTATTTCAGATTATTCTACGAACCATGAGATCATTCTAACTTATGAATTACTTCCATGTTATGAATAATTTTCTGTTATTTTTATGAAACTTATGCAGTATTTGAGTAATGAATGTTTTAACCAACAATGAGCTACCTCTATGTTTATCTCTTTACATGTATTCATGTATTTTGAATTATCAACACCTATCTGTAATATTATGTATGCATGTTTTACAGTACATTACTCACCACTAAATATAAGTATTCTCCCTATAGTTTAGATAGAATTAGTTAGCTTACCATAGTTGTTATTTGCTTTTGATTTAGAAGCAAAGGGGAAATAAGATGAGAGGTAAGAACCTACACATCACATTGTGAAATATTTGTTGTCTCTATCGGTTTCACTTAGTTTAGGCACTTGCATATCATTTATAAAATAAAACCTAAAAAATACACTTAAACGGTGGGCTAGGCCGCAATCGGTAAAACCAAGCTTAAATTTTTACTTGAACTATGGTACCTGGACTGTAAATCGGATGGATTCCCCATATCAAACAATAACGATCTAATTGGGAACATTTATTGGGGAGAATCCCTACTATTGTTACATGGGATTTTCAAGGCCTCAATAGTTTTGGCGCTAAAAGGAGGGATGTCAGTGCAGGGGTGGCCGAGGAAATTCATTTTCTCGAGAACACTCCACCGATGATAGTTCTGAAACTAGTTTCCCTAAGAGACCTAGTCCTGAAGAAAAAGTCACAGGGTATCTTTATTTCATTGATAACAAGGTGGTTGATGATTTAAGGAGAATCACAAGGGCATACACAAAGAATATTGGGGGATCGGCCATTACTCCTGCCTTGCCTAGAAGAGAAGTTCATAAGAAAGACTGTCCTTACCATGAGGATTCAATGTTAGTAGAAGAATTTGAAGAGCTGGTAGAATGCACCTTGCAATAGATTATGCAACCTCTAAATCAGTTAGGACTAGAGTCCCCTCACTGCTCACCTTTTCGAACCCATGTCCAATCTCCACCTCAATCTCCACTTAGAATCATGGAAAATGTGAATGTAAATCAACCTCCTCCACCACCTTCTTGGAGGGTTGTATCACCTCTAAGCCTTACCCCTCTGTTACATGCCATGCCTTAGAATTTTGATAAGTCATTGCCCAAGTTTGAACCAAATGAGGGAATTTGTGTGGATGATCATTTGCAAAGTTTTTACCTAGATTTAGAAGGTTTACAAGCAACAGAGCATGAAGACATAGTCTACAGATTGTTCCCACATACTCTCAAGGGTAAATCATCCTCATGGTATTTTTCCCTACAAGAAAACTCAATCCCTAACTGTAACACCTTTGAGAGATTGTTTAAAAACAAGTATGGAACCCTGAGAACTACCACTGCTTTAATGAAAGAGTTGTTGACCCTCAGAAAGGAAAAGAAAGAGAGGGTGCATAATTTCAATCAGAGGTTTGTTTCCCATATGAATAATTTTGATGCAACTATAAAACCTGTTGAGAATACCTTAATTGAGTATTACACTTCATCTCTTGGTCCTGAGATAACTATGTTTGTCAAAATATCAGTTAAGCCCACCTTAGTGGAAACATATGAGGAAGCTAAGAAAGTGGAAGCTGAAATGGAAAGTATAGACAAATATACTGCACCATAAAAATAAAAAATTTGGAAACAAAAAATCTTTGTTGTTAACTAAGCCTAAAGATGAACGATCACACGAATTAGATAGTGTGGTAAAAATGGTGCAGAAACTTTCAAATAGAATAATTGACCTGGAAAAGGAGAGGGAGGCCAATAACCAATTCAAACCTTATTACAAAAAGAGAGATGACAGTGGTCCATCCAAACCTCCCTCTCATAGTCCCACTGCTATGAACTTAACTGAAGGGGGAATGGAAAATTTCTGTACATTCCATCAGCAACCCTGAAAGAAACTACCCACAGTGGATAAATTCTATGACTTTAGTGATGAATCAATTACTAGATTCCAAATTAACAGAGACTATGGATGAAGGATAGAAGTTTCATGAACCAAAAAAGACACAAGAAGAAGATACTATGATTTTATGGAATTGTGGATCCATGTTTAGTACATAGGATGAAGGACTCACTGAGGAAGAAAAAATAACAGAAACAAATGTTACAACAAGGATTCAGGGCCCATTGAAAGAGGATAACACGATAATGCCCAAAATAAAGAAACTTTAGGAGAATATGAAAAAGATAAAAAAAAAAAATTATACCGTTAATATACCAGAGTTTGTCATCATGAATTAGAATCCCAAGATAGTCGGTATCCCTATGAAGTCTGTAGAAAACAAAGTTGAAAATGTTAAGAAAAATTACACCAAGCATGAAATGGGATACAACATCATAGACGATATTAAAAGGAGTAAGGATAAAATCTCTTTGTTTTAAATGTGTAACTTACCCCAACAAAAGGAAAAGCTGTTGAAAGCGCTTGGGACACCTATAATGAAAACCCAGAATGATAACCACTCTAAGGAAGAGATTGGTGAAGCAAGTATAGGGGGGAAGTATAAATATACAACACCAACATTCCTACTTACTTTTGAAATTTTCAATTTCAACGCACATAATGGTTTGGTAGAATCTGGAGCATTAGTGAATGTCATTCTGCTTTTAGTCTACAAGCAAATAAATGGTCAACCTAAGCCGACTACAGGTCAAGTTGCCCAACTAGATAGGACTGCAATTAAGGTAGTAGGAGAAATGGAGGATGTCCTGATACGTTTGTCAGCATATGATTGGGTTTTCTAGTATATAGACATTGTGGTAGAAGACATCCCGGATGCATATGGGATGGTTTTGAGCTTGGACTGGTCCTCGAAATTATATGGTTATTTTTCCTATGACTGGTCACATTTGTGGTTTCCCTACAAAGGTTTCTAGAATCAGATAAAGGTTTTGAGGGAACCTCAGATGAAACACAACGTAACACATTGTGAGGGGAAGAATGAACCAGTTAACTCTGTTTTGGGGAAATATTTCCTTGAGCTTGAACCGGGAAATTATCAAGCTGAAGAAGCTAGTGATGCGTCAGATACCCATCCCGATCTCCTTCATTTTTTACAACCTAATAAGATTGATTGTAATATAGTATATTTATTGTTAGACGTAGATAGTAGTTCTAATTTAGTAGGGTTAGAAAAATTATGGATTCTTTATTTTGATGGTTCCAAAACCATGGAAGGATCAGGAGTTGGATGTGTCCTGATGGATCCCAAAAAAAAAAATATTTTCCTTTCCTATAGATTAGAATTTGAGTACACTAATAATACAGCTGAGTATGAATCATTAGTCCAAGGACTAAAAAAGGAAATGGAATTGAAATTAAAAAATATAAAAGTGTATGGAGATTCTAAAATCATTGTTAAACAAGTCTGAATTACATTTCATTCCATAGCACCACATCTGAAGGCTTATCAAAATGAAGTATGGGATTTACTAACAAAATTTGATGCATTCAATATTATTTCATATCCTAGGTTAAAGAATGCAACACCTGACTTGTTAGCTACTTCAGTTGCAAGGCTGGTACCCACAAATAACATATGTTCAATTGAATTGATTTTCAAGCCTTTCGTTCCAGACAATATCACCAATCTGAGGGTGTTTGATGATGATCAAAAAATATTGGAATGTCTAACAAATTATGAAACCTTCAAAGGATCCATAATATATGATGAATAACATCAAGCAAACCTCTAGAATGCATATTTCATTCCTAAAGGGGTCAGAATGTTAGAACAAATGGTCGATCTAGGAAACAAGTTTAGAAGAACAGCAAATGTTAAGACACATAGTCCGTCTTTGCAATTTGATTTCATAAATATGGGATCAAAGGCTGAACCCAAATATGTGAACCTGGGGAAGTGTACCCATGGAAAGGAGAAAATTCATCAGCTTGTTTAGACAATACAAATATGTCTTTTCTTGGACATACGAAGACTTCAAAACCTGTGACACCAAAATTATACAACATGTCATTCCAATCAAAGTTGGGGTCAAGCCTTTTCAGTAGCCTCTAAGGAAGACACAACCTAGACTAGAACCTATGATTCAAAGTGAGGTGATGAATATTTTTTATGCTAATATCAAATTCAAGGTTAGAAATTAAGAATGGGTTTCCAATTTGGTTCCATTAAGAAAGAATTACGAAGAGATTAGAATCTGTGTTGATTTTAGAAACTTAAACCGTGCATTTGATAAAGACAATTACCATATCCCACCCATGGAGTAGATATTACAGATGGTCTCAGGATATAATTAGTTTTCCCTATTAGATGGATTCTCAAGCTACAACCAAGTGCTAATAATAGAAGAAGACAAACTGAAGACCACTTTCAAAACCAAGTGGGGGACTTTTGCATACAAAAGAATGCCTTTTGGACTCATTAACCCTAGAGAAATTTACAAAGGGCTATGGATATAGCTTTCTATGGTATGATTGGATGAAGTGTAGTGGTTTACTTAGATGATGTCACCATATTTTCCAAGAAAAGAGAAGAACATTCTTTTCATTTAAAACAAATTTTCAAACGCTATCGAAAGTATGGCATTTCTTTGAATCCAAATAAATGTATGTTTGTTGTCACAAAAGGAAAGCTATTAGGTCACATAATTTCAAAGAAAGGGATCTCAATAGACCCAGAGAGGATTAAAGAAATAGAACAAATACCCTTTCCCCATAATAAAAAAATCATGCAGTCTTTTATGGGGACAATAAATTTTGTGCGAAGGTTCGTGCCAAATTTTTCTTAGATAGTCAAACCTTTGCAACAAATGGTCAAGCAAAGTGTCCAATTCAAGTGGAATGATTTATATAAGGGTGCATTTAATAAGATCAAAACATCAATAGCTCATGCACCATCCCTTAAATGTCCCAACGTTGAAAAATACTTCATCTTGTACACTTTTGCTTCAGACAATTCATTAGCAGCAGTGGTTACGCAAAAAGAAGAAGGGGGAGATGAGTACCCCATATCGTTTATGAGCACTAGCCTACAAGGGGATGAATTGAATTAACCCACAGTTGATAAGCAAGCCTGTGCAGTTTTTAAGGCGGTGAAGCATTTCAGACCATATATACTAAAGAGCCATACCAAAGTGATAGATCCACACCCGGTCATCCAATCTCTTTTCGTACAAAAAGAGTTAGGAGAATTAAGAGGTAACTAGGTGATAGACTTACAATAATATGACTTAGAATTCAAACCAGTGACCATAATCAAAGGGAAAGGGATATGCAAATTGATCACTGGGAGTTAGGACAATGAAGATAATGATTGGAAGAATGAAGCTTAGTTACACATGGTTGATGTATGTCCTTTATTTACAGCTCTAGAATCCTAGTACAAAGACCTGGTTCATTATATTCAATAAGGATACTTTCATGAACACTAGAATTCCAGGTAGAGGAGAGCGGTATGCTTAAAGTCAGCCTCATATCATATCATTGAGGGAGTTCTGTTTAGAAAAAACTATGGTGGAGTTTTTATCAAATGCTTGGAAGGCAAAGATGTAGCTAAAGTTGTTATAGAGCTACATAATTGCCCTACTGGAGGTCATTTATCATGAGATATTAGAGCACATAATATTTTGAGAGCTAGGTATTACTGGCTGACTTTGTTCAAGGATGCTCACACTTATGTTACGAAATGTGATTCTTGTCAAAGAAGCAGCGGAAGACAAGAAAAGGCAGCAGGACCATTAAAGCCAATTATTATTTTTGAACCATTCGATCAATGGGGGATTGATATTATCAGAGAGATCAATCCAAATTATTCATTGCAGAAAAAGAACATCCTGACAGCAATATACTACTTCACCAAATGGTTAGAGGCCATCATGTTGTGAAAAGTGAATGAAGATGCAGTTATGGACTTCTTGCAAGATCATTTTATGACCATGTTCAGGGTTCCAATCTCCCTGGTTTTTTATAATGGTTTTTATTTTTCATCTATTAGACTGATTTCATTTGCAAATGAGAAAGGGATTAAGTTACATTATTATGCTAACTACTATCCACAAGGTAATGGTCTAGTAGAATCTACAAATAAAAATCTCATTAGTATTTTGAATAAAACAATCATAGAAAATCAAAGAAGTTGGCACATGGCCCTTCCTAATGCACTCTGGGTTGATCGAGTCACATCCAAGAACTCCTTAGGTGTGTCACCCTATACTCTAGTCTACAGGAAAGAAGCCATCCTGCCTCCCAATATCTTGTTTTCTTCCTCTCAACTAGCTCAAGCCTCTAGAGGAACTGATAACGAGGTCCTGCAAATATGAATCAATCCTATGGTAAAGTTTGAAGAGTCTAGATCCAAGTCGAAAGAGAGGTTTAAGCACCAGCAGGAAATAGTGAAAAGATGGTTTGATAAGCACAAATCCAAAAAGAAGGAATTTGAAGTAGGTGATTTGGTTCTTAAATGGGATCACCCGCATGATGAAAAGGGAAAGAACACTAAATTTCAGCATTTATGGATAGGCCCTTTTCATATTGTAAAGAAGTTAGGCCCCTCAATCTATAAATTACAAGATTTACCGGGGTGGGAGGATAACTTCCCAGTCAATGGTTTAGTTCTCAAACCGTATTTTTCTTAATGTTGTTTGGTTTTTTTTTGTACATAAATAAACCTTTTGATTTGTTTCAGTCTATTTTTTCTTAGATTAGTTCTTCTTTATTTTCACTTTGATTTCTTAGAATCTAATTTCTTGTAGTTTGTTTCTTTACTTTATGTTTTCAACAAATTAGCACGACCTTTGGCGTTGGAGTTCATTATAGTTTCAGATAAACTAAAAATATTTTGACTGATAGGACTGCTTGCTATGTGCACATATATCATGATTAAAGATCCTTTAATATTTTTAGACTTTTTGAATTGATTTTGAACACATTGAAGTCTTGTTTAATCCATGTAAAATAACTAAGGTCAAAAAAGTCTAGAATACTATTTTGAGGCTCCATTCACTTCACACTAAAGTATGTCCTAGGAAGCTAACAGCAAAATACCCATGGAAAGGAAGCAAGGTGAACAGTTGTATGGTATTTAAAATAATCCTATGCCACAAATGAAAGACAAAAGGCCAAAAGAGTCAAATCTCCCAGAAACAAAGCGCACATCAAAAGACATACTGAATAAAACTAGTTTAGATAAGATCGCTCAAAGGTTCTTCTTCGTCTGTGAGCTGAAAGGAAACTATCTCTCACATAAAAGGACACTATGGATGGAAGAACCTAAACCAAATGTAAAATGAAGAAAGCAATTCGGGAAGACTCAAAAATACAAAAGTATTAAAAGAATGCAAAAGGCATTGGAATGAGGAAGAAACGAATATATATGTTCACACCTTGTTACAATCCTATGGTGTTTAAGTTGGAAGCGGCCCAAAAGCAGAAGTAAAATGAACTTCATATCTTAGCCTCATAAGAGTTACCGAGACTTTGAAATCCTAGTTACCTTATCCTATTGGACCATAATCAATGTTAAATTTTATAAATCTTAGATTCTAGAAAGTATGGGCATCTTAAAGAAATATGGTAAAGTTTGTTTTAACAAGATACTTTAAAGATTTTTTTGTTTAAAAGTCAGTTGTCTAGAGATCTATGTCTTCTAGTTAGTTGCCAATTGTTGCTACTACAACTACCATCCCCCCAAAAATTTACATTTTAGGGCCCCCTACTCTTTCTAGTTTTAGAAAATCTTTGAAGTCTATCGTTACCTTGCAAGAGGTGCTTCATGACTTACTTTTTTAGGTTTTTTTTTTTTTTGCAAAAGAAAACTTCTTTCTTCCATCGGATGCATTGGATGAACTCATTGAAGTTCATCCGATGTATTGGAAGAATTGTTTGCAGGCTTCCCAATTCTTTGTGTCTTAAGCTTTGGAAAAGTCTTGCAAAGGATTCCTGATACATTGGATGTATCTTGGTCTATGGTATTGGAAAACATTTGTCGATGCTTCCACGTCGATTATCAAAAGTCTTTTCTGACGCATCGGGTCATCTTGATGTTTCATTTTCCGATGTCCATGAAATAATTTGTTTGTTTTTACCCACCGTTTTGGTTGTTTCTTTCTAAGGTTTCAAAAATCCTAATTATGATTACCTTACCGATGCTTCAGATGGACATTATGATGCATAGCCAATATTCTTCTTGAAGAATTTTCTGATACCGGTGAGGGTGTAAGTTGTTTGTCTTACCGATTAATCTTTGTCCCGTTTGTACAACTTATTGTTGCAGCCACCTAATTAACATTGGGCCGGTTCTTTTCTTCCATCTGATGCCCTCACATTTTCTCGCGGGGTCAGTTCGGATATGACTTTTGGCACTAACGGGGTTTCCTTCCCAAGGCCATTTATTATTCTTACCCTTGTTTTAAGCCTATAAAAGCTCATAAGGAGATATTCTATGGTTAGTGTTGGTCGTTTTAAATCTGCAGAACTCTCAGTTGACTGAGCGAGTCTAGCCAGCGAGGATCGCACTTTTCCAAGTTGTATCAAGAGCCATGTAAGATCTTACTCACTAATTTGTCATCTTCCTTGGTGGTGCATGTTGTAGCAATTCGTTTGGATTAGGTTTTCTCGTTTTTGTGGGGGGTTTTTAGAATTTGAGGTCATAATTATTTTTTGAAGCTTCATTCTTGAGTTAGCTAGGGCCTCTAGGTTTTCTTACCTACCCCAACCATTGTTTCCCAGCGCCTTCCATGAATACTTCCCTGACAGTTGTTCATAGTTGGAAGGTAGTGGGCAGACGAGCGTTTCTCTGTCTGCACCACTCCTTCATTTCATCAATCAGAAGGTGGCAAGAGTGCATCCATTGGCCAATAAAAATAGGCATTTTGTGGAGTGTTGTGGGAGGAATTTTCCATTTAGGGTGAAAACCATGGTTATGTATAAAGGTTTTCCTCCTAGGCATCTTCGAGTTTTCATTCTCATTGAGGGTGTTGATGTTGGTAGGCTCTGAGAGATGCAGTGTCGTGGTGGGAGCCTTAGGGCATATGTAGTAGAGTACTTTATTGTGACCCTAGTTCAGCCCGCCTCTTAAAATATTTGAACCTACTATTTATTTTTCACTTCAAGAGAGTGTGGCTCAGGTTCGAAACAAAATTCTAGTCAATATGCATTATGATGATTCGGTAAAATTTTCTGGTTAAAACTGTTTCTATTTATGGTAGAATTTATCAATTGCAGTTATATGTTTTGGAATAGATTGAATCTAACATGTTGTCATATGATAAAAACACTCTCTTCATTCATATATAAATATGCCTCAGAAACAAAAGAAGAAGGTGCAAGTTGCGGACGAGGATCTAGAGATAGAGATTATAACGTGAGTTGAAGTTATATATGAAGATACCAAGGCTATCACGGGCAATGAACCTGAGTACAAGTGGGGAGAGATATATGGAATGATCACCAATAAAAGTGTCCAAGATTCAAGATTATAGGATTTATCATTATATGCCAATATAAAGAGGTCAGCGACCATGAAGGTTTCCACTTGACAGAAAAATTTTCCATGTGCAGAAGTAATAGGCTGGATTCTCCCGAGGGATGATGTAACAACAATGATTTTGTCAGATATTGAAGGACAAGGTTATGTTGCTTATATCCCAGATTATGTAGCTTAGGCGTATAATCTACCCATGCCCTAGACTTATCTAATAGAATAACGGTTAAAGGGCGTTCACCTAGATGTTTTGGACAATGTCAAAAGAATGATGGTTCCCCAAAAAAAAAGATTGTACAAGGCCTTCTGGGGATTATGAAAATGCGCACCTGTGCACTCCTTATAGGTTGATAGCATTAATGTAGAACAGGATCTTTCGAAGAGAAAATGGAAAGAATTACAAACTGAGCTGGGTACCAGTGATTTTCTTTGTGGCGACTAAAGGTACCATTTTAACTAGACCAATATAGTGTCTAACAGTTTTTCCTCATGCATAAGTGTAGCGTTGGGAGGAGTCTCACAAAATAAGTCAGATTTATTTAGGAGCTCATTTCTTATTGATTGTATTCTATTCACACAATCATTCCCATGTCTGAATTTCCAATGGGATAATGCCAAAACTCCTTTCTATGATGCATAGCAGTTGTTTTTGGAATATAATTATTTCAATCATTATAAGTGTATCTGTGAGGATTTCATAATGCTAATATACAAATTAATCTTTCTTTCCGAGTTTGACTACATGTATAAAGAATCCTTGAATATTTTACAGGATAATGGTCATTATTACCTGACAGAGGAAGGCCTATACCTAAGGATGTTTTTTGGGAAAAGGGCCCCTTCTCAATTACCAAGATATGCCATGGATTATATTGTTCACAAGGAAGTAGTGAGGAAAATTTACATTGATGGGATTGGGAACTTCCTTTTTTATTAGAAGAAGGTCGTATACCCTCCACTCCCATTCTATGTGGGTAGTTACAAATTCTCCAAGGTGAAGAGTTCCCTAGAATTTATAAAGGAGTTAGAGTACTTTCACTTCGAGGAGATGAACTTTCATCGGAATGATTCTGAAGATAAGGTTGCTAACTATTGTTCATCCATAGGGGTATATTTTGAGTATGCAAATGACTGGGAGAAAAATGAGGAAATATTCCACAATGCCTGAAATCTACAGCTGTTAGGAAAAGATTTAAACAAAATATAGCAACCGTAGGCGGAAAGGGAAAAGCTGTTGAAGAACAAAAGAAACAAGAAGAGGAAGTTGTGAAGAAAAGGGAAGAGGAGGCACTCAAACTATCACAAGAAAAAGAATAGTGGTTAGAAGAAGAAGAAGCTAAGAAAAGAAGATTCAAATAAGAAGACGAGAAAAGGTTAGCAGAAGAAGAGGTTGCAAAAAATAATCAAGAAGAATAGGATCATAAAAGGCAGGAAGACTATGAGAGGTTAATACTGGAAGCACTTGAAAAAGAAAGAGAACATGTAGAGAAAGCAACTGAAGAGATACAAAAAAAGAGCGGGAGGAACAAGATCGTGCAAATATGGAGTAGACTCAATCTCATGATGATTTGATAGAATCATCTGTCCCATCCAGTACCATAACCATAAAAGATCCAACTTCGACATTAGGGATTGAAATAATTCTTTTCATCTCATCTCAAGAGCAGGAGGTAGGCGATTTAAATACCATTTTTTATGACAAAATTAAGAAAATAATTATCATGAGAACTAAGAAGAAGGTGGACACTAGGGAAAAGAAAGGAGTCATGGTAACTGAGAAAACAATCATCCATGTGACTGATAAGGACCCAAGAGTTCTTGCAAGGGAAGGTGTAGCTTCGGCCCTTGCAAATGAAGATAATGACTGATTCGGAACAATATAAGAAGAATATTGTTCAAATGAAGGAAACTCTGAAAAAGTAAAGAGGTGAGGGGCAAATCCTGAAAAGGAAGCATGAAGATATTCTTAGTGAGATTGAGAAGTCAAAAGAGGCATGCCAAATTTTACAATCTGCCAAGGATGCTCTGGTACTATCAGTAAATATCTTGGAAGGAGGGAAGGAAAACCTCAAGAAGCAGGTTGTAGAAGCAGAACCAAGAGGAGATGCAACAAGCAAGAGAGTAGAGGAGTTGTAAGCTCATAAAATTTTACTGAGAGAACAACTTCAAGTGGCAAAGGAGAAGAACATGGACATCACTCCATTTTAGAATCAAGCCTCGATGCTGCAAAAAGAGATAATTAGGTTTTACTTAGACTTACAGGGGAGATGTATAGAGTTAAACAAATTGAGGTCATATTGAAAGAGCTAGCACTCAGCTCGTCATAATTCTAGAGGAGATTATCAGAAGTGGTTGAGCTTGTAAAAAATTAGTTAGCATGCATAGGAACCCATTCAACTTTTCCAGCTAATAGGCCTCAGAAGTCTACAGAAAGTCTTAAGATGGAGGTGGTCATACTAATTTTTGGGTGTAGAACAATAGTACACCTAAACGCAGCCATTGAAAAAAATATTGAAAAGTGTGCTTAATTCTACAAAGGGATAAATGTTTTTCATAATTAGTGTATGGTTCTAACAGGTGCCTCGAACGAAGATTTCTAAGTCAAATAGGAACGTTTGAAGAACCTGCAAGAGAAACTACTAAAAGGAGAAGAAAGTATATCCAAGATTGAAGTTATTAGTGAGGAAGACATCAGGATCTGAACTATCCAAGCTTTAGGCCACAAACTCCTGTTAGAGGAATCTTTGAGGAAAAATGTACCTAAGGTGAAGGAAATTGAGTCTCAGCTTTCAAAGCAGGAAATGGTAGTACATGTATTGGAGCCTGCAAAATATCGGATCGTCAGTGAAGAAGCATAAGCATGGGGTGTTTTAATTAAGACACTAGCTAAAGATTACACAATTTTGTATTTATTTTTTTAGTAATGCACTAAAAGACAAAAATTTTATAAAGAGTTGAGGAAGCCCAAAAGGTTGGGGTAACTCAAGATTCATTTTTAATTTGTATAAGTATAGGTAAAGTAGATGTAGGAAAGGACTTTTCCATGCTATATTTTGTGAAGCTTATTATAAGAAGAACTATTTCCTTTTATAATAAAGAAAGCCATATTTTCTGTTGGAGGTGCTGTGAAGTTTCAAATGCATGTTGTAGACTGGTTGAATGTCGAATTATTTATGTTTCAGCTTATTCTACGAACTATGAGATCGTTCTGAATTATGAATTACTTCCATGTTATGAATGATTTTCTGTTATTTTTATGAAACTTATGTAGTATATTGAGTAATGAATGTTTTAACCAACAATGAGCTACCTCTATGTTTATCTTTTTACATGTATTCATGTATTCATAATTATCAACAACTATTTGTAATATTCTTTATGCATGTTTTACAGTACATTACTCACCACTAAATATAATCCTTCTCCCTAGAGATAGGTTAGATAGAATTTGTTATCTAAGCATAGTTGTTATTTGTTTGTGATTTAGAAGCAAGGGGGAAATAAGATGAGAGGTAAGAACTTGTGCATCACATTATGAAATATTTGTTGTCTCTATAGATTGCATTTAGATTAGGCACTTCCATATCATTTATAGAATAAAACCTAAAAATACATTTAAATGGTGGATCGGGCCGCACCCGAAAAAAGCAAACTTAAACCATTACTGACCTATGGTAGCCGGACCATAAACCGGACGAATTCCCCATATCAAACAATAATGAGCTAATTGGGAATGTTTATTGGGGAGAATCGCTATTTTTTTTATTGGTCCAAGTCGTCAACTATACTGTAGTTGAGAGAATCTCTTGCAGTATCATTGTTTACGACACGACGCATAGAGAACCTGGGGACTCTGGAAGCCCCTTCCATGGGAGGTATTTCTAAGTGCAGAGACATGTTAGAAGTGCTAGAGGTAGATGTTGTTGATGGGTCAGCATTTTTTGAGCTAGATCCATATTTGTTTAGATGATTCTAGAGGTTGACCTCGAATGATAACGTCATGAGGCAATGGGCACCAGCCTTAGTGCGTTAGGCTACAACAGTGGTTGAGGGAGCTTGTAGGGTTAAGGGTTGGGTTGCAGCCATTCCTTGGTGTGGTAGGGGTTTTGGAGCATCATAGGAAAATGAACTAATGGTGTTGGGTTTGGCTGAGCCAGAGCAGCTACGTTTAGATAACGTTGACTATCATTTTAGAGAAGTTGTTGGACGCAAAAAATGTGAGGACATTAATGAGTGTAATGGTCATGGGTGTTACAGATAGCACACGAATGGTTCGTCTGTAACTATGGGTTCTTCACAGGTTGAGGGGGACACCTCTAGGGATTCTATGCAGGAGGTTTGGTGTTTTTGTTGTTTGGAGGGTTGGCCTACTGACCGTCTCCTTGGTTCTGGTTATTACCCTGATTCATACCTCGCCTGTTCTTCCCTTACCCTTGTTGTTTATTCAAGGAAAGTTGGTTAGGGAGGTTCTACTATGTGTAGACCTGTTTCATAAAAACGTGAGGAGTCGAGGCTGAAGCCATAGTGGGTTTCATAGGTGGTGCATAATATACTAGAGTAGTTGGTGGGGATGCAAATCTGTCCATTTGGCCAGAAAACGAGTGTGATGAATAATTGGTCCATGAATGTGAGGAGCTGGTGCAAAAGGTGCATAGGAAGGGGTGGCTCTAAACTGATCCGCTACATGGGAATAATCAAGGGCATAACTATGAGGTGCAAAGGAGGAAGTAGCTCCGAATTGATCCATCACACATGAGTAATCGAGGGTGTAAATAGGTTGGGAAACAAAACGAGTGTTACCAGGATGGGATGGCGTCATGGGAGAGACTGCGTAAAAATGGGGTTGTTGGGTAATAGAGCTGATAACTCCATCAGTAGAGTGAGATGACCTCGATGTATCACAGCAAGAGGTTCCAGCTCAGGGAGAATCAGGTATCATGATATATAAATAACTAGACTGGGCATAGATCAAATAGAATTGTTGAGCCTTAAGGATGGCTTCAATTTGGGGTTGCTTAGATGCGACGTCCTTGGTTATGCGGCACCTTAAGGTTTTGAAGAACCATTCAAGGAAGATCATATCATCTAATTGGATCTTACACAAGATATGGAGACGATGTAATACCCAGGTTTTAATCCCCTCTTGCATTAAAATAAATAAGATACATATGTTGTAAATAATCTTGGTGCGGAGCTTAAGGCCAAGGCCCCACCATAAGATTTGGTTATGTTATGTTTCTGATTAGGAATGGTCACCGATGGTATATCGGTACATGCGGCATATATTTAATTACGACATCATGTAAACACATTTTTTTTAATTAAAACAACTAAACCAGCAACTAAATTGAGAAGGGGCATGATTCCAAAGGATAAGGAAAAGTGGGATGTGAATGTGGAACGTGGAGTCACAAGAGAAAATTATGTGTCACCACCTCCCTTGTTTTTTTTTTCTTTTGTTGGTTGAGGCAGTGATTGGCTAGAAAGAAGACCGTTGCCATGCCACGCTTGCTCTCCTCTCCACGACATAGGAACTGCTTTTCCCACTCCCTCGGATCTTGGATGTTCGTCTTCCTCATGCAGGACGGGGAATAAAAACATTTTACCAACCGTTGTGTGGGGGTTCGCCTCCTCTCTCGTGCGGATTGCCGGTCTGTAATCCATTTCTTTCCATCCACACAGAGAACCAATTTTGGCCTCCACGCATTGGACTGGGGACTATTTTCGTTCACCATTCGGATTGCAGTGGAAATTATTGGAATTTATTTTCCACGGATTGATGGGATCGGGGGTGATTCTTGGTTGGGTGGAACATTGCAGTGACATAGCTGGTTGCATAACGATTTCTTTATAAAGATAAGTAATCTTGTCTATTTTACTTTTGCAATCCTATTTACTGTTAATGATTATGATGAACATGTTGAATTATTGTATGAATGTATGTTACTTTCACTATGTATGCTAAATAACTATATATGCATGTTTTAGTTCAAGCATTTTATTTCAGCAATTTACATGAATGCACATGTTCATGGGGATGGTAGCCCGGGTGGTTAACTCCATGGTAGCATCCTCTTCGCTGGTCGGAGGGTCGGGGACATTACAGTGTGGTATCAGAGCTCATGTTGCAGCATGGGCCTGCATGAGCCATGAAGGGTGCAGTGACAATGACAGAAGCGGTATTTCTTTCTGCGCAACAAAAGTCAGTGAAATTCAAAAATTCAAAAAAAAAATGGTTTAAGTGTTGAGCGATCGGGCCACTAGAAGGAAAGACTTCTGCTGTGGCGGAAGTGCTAGGCAGAAGCGTGCCGACAAAGAGATGTTGGAAGGAAATCAGGGAAAATTTCTCTAAGTGATTGGATGACCATCGTCGGAGTTAGTTGATCGAGCGTCCGCTGTTGCAGACGGCGAGGCAACTTCCCACCCGACGGAAAAGTCCTCCGATCATCGACACCGTCAAAAAGGTTTGAGGCTTGAAATCAATTCGGCAATCAGAAGAAATAATGGTTTGGAATTTCGTCGTTGTGGAAGCCAAAGGCACTAGCCGGCCAATGAGAAAAACCACTGATGCCGAAAAGTTAAAATATTTTTTTTTGAAAATTTCTATAAGTAAAGGGGGCGGCCGTCGAAAGGAATTCGTCTTTGGTGTGCCGCCATTGCGGAAGCCAAAGGAACTAGCTGGTCAATGAGAAAGACATCTGACGCCGCAAGAAAAGTTCAAATTTTTTCTAAGTAAAGAGCGCCATCGGAAGAAAATAGTGTTCGTGCGTTCGCCGTTGCGGAAGTGAAAGCACTAAGTCTTCCGATGTGAAAAGACTGCCGCTGGAAGAAATTAGTGTTCCTGCGTCTGCCATTGTGGAAGTGAAAGTAATGAGTCTTCCAATGAGAAAGATAACCAGTGCCATAAGAGAAGTTTAAAAATTGTTTCAAGTCAACAGCCGCCAATCGAAAGAAGAAAGTAAACCGTGAGTCGCAGTTGCGGAAGGCAAAATCACTAAGTCTTCCGACGGGGAAAAGTTTCGATTGCCAATGCCAGTCAAAAATAAGTTCACCAATCAGAGGAATATATTGTTTTCTATGCCGCCATTGTGGAAGTGAAAATCATTAAATCTTCCGACGAGAAGAACTACCGACGCCGATTGGGCCGCTGAAATCGGAAAAAGATCAAAGATCGTGTTCCGCCGTTGCGGCTGCCTAAATGACTAAACCACCTCAAGCACAAAAGCTTCCAACATCCGATGAGTTGAAAAGAGATCCAATTCAACGGACAGTTAGTTGAAATAAGATCCGATTCTACTAGGAGGAAATTTTGAGTAGGATTTCCCTAGCAGATTGTGACTGTTTTTCAGTGGGATTTTCAGCTGTTTTTCAGTGGATTTTCGGGGATGAAAGGGAGAAAGTGGCAATGATCTTATGCGCCAGATTGCACAAAAACCAATGATTTACAAAAATCCACAAGGGGGAAAGCCCCCTTGACCCCCCGTCGTCCCCTTAGACAGTTGTTCCTTGAGGAAGAAAATATCTAGTATTTGGGAAAATCTAGTGTTTGGGAAAACTTGTAATTTTATAATTTTTCCAAGAGAAGTTAAGTAATGTTGGTTTATGTCAATATTATGCATCTAACATTTGTGTTACTAACACATTTTCAGAATCATAGTCACTTTCAAGAGCAGCATTCCAAGTAGTGCAGTTTGATAAGTAAGTGGTGGTTCAGGCATGATATCCCAGGATGGGTATGATGCTCGGGATTCTTACGAGCAAGCAGAAGATGCCATGGGAGAAAATGTCCATAATAGGAATGATGACATTGATTCCAATGGAAGGATATTCCAAGAGACATCGTTAGATGTTACAGCCACCATGAGAAGCTTAATAAAATCCTAGGAAGAGCAGCATCAGTTAAATGCTGCAATATTGGAAAGTTTGACAGACTTGCAGAAAAATATAGATTCCAGATGAGGTACATCAAGACCAGAAGGCAGTAAGAGCAGCACTAGGAGAAGGAGAAGGACTTCCAGTGGATCACTTGACTCCGAAGAATCAAGTGGAGATACAAGCTCTTCTCCTCATAAAAGGAAAAGAAGAAGGCACCTTAGGGCTCGTTCTCAAGATGAGTTTAGGAAAGCTAAACCTCCTACATTTGATGGTGAAATAAAGACAGGACAAGAAGCTGAGGCTTGGCTTCTTGGGATAAAGAAGTACTTTCGGGTGCAGGATTATTCAGGAAACATGAAGGTACGAGTTGCCATATTCAATCTGAATGGAAGGGCATCCATTTGGTGGGAACACTTCAAGCAGGTAAAAAGGATCAGTGAAAGGAAACTTAAGTGGAAACAGTTCAAGAAGTATTTTAGGTAGAAATACCTCTCTGACAGGTACTATGATGACAAGATCAAGGAGTTCCATGAGCTAAGATTGGGACAGCAAACCATGGATGAATATGCAAATACGTTTTTGGAGCTGTTGAGGTATGTCTGATACATCAGAGATGAAAAAGTGAAAGTCCAGTGTTTTCTGAGTGGATTACCTCAGTCTTACAAAGATAGAATTGAGTTTTATGAACCTATAACTCTTGAAGAAGCAATAAGAAAATATAAGTATTGCTATGAGCAAAGTAAAGTAAAACCTGGTTACCAGAAGGCGTGGAAGGACAAGAAGAATGAGAAATCGGACCAAAGAAAGAAAGGTTTCAAACCTTCTAGATTTAGGAATCAACAGAAGCAGCCATCTCAAGCTGCGAATGATCTAGTTGGAGTGACAGGTGGAAAGCCTAAAGAGCCACATCTGAATAAAGGTCCACTCAAATGTTGGAAATGTGAAGGACCCCACTTGCATAGAAATTGTCCACTCGAGAATGAGAATGCAATGCCAGCTTACAACATTCAAGAAGCAGAAACAGTGGGTCAAGTAGCAAGGGCAATCCCTAGGATTTATGCAGCACTGGAGGACCGCCAGGAAGATCACCAGGCCACTGTGGTTGAAGTAGCAGGTAATATTGTTGAGCAATCTGTTTCTATTTTGATTGACCCTGGTTCTACGCACAGTTACATTACCCCTAGAGTAGTGGATATTTGTGATTTTAAGAAGGTAAAGAATAGGAAGTCTTGGTTAGTTCAGCTAGCCATTGGAACTAAGAGAAAGGTCAGTTAAGTAGTATAGAAAATTCCATTGATCATGGATGGGTTAGTCACTTGTCTAGATCTGAATGTTCTACCGCTTGTTCCTATGATGTTCTCATTGGGATGGATTGGTTAGAAGCTCACAGGGTGAAGCTTGACTGTTACAATAAGACTTTCGAATGCATGAATGAAGAAGGGAACATAGTAGTTTTGAAAGGCATTCCAAAGGTGATTTCAGTACGGCAGGTTTCAGCAATGCAGTTAAAGAAGTTCTGTAGGAAGGGTTGCCAGTTGTATGCAGCTCATATTTTGGAGGAAATAGGTGATGAAAATCCGAGGTTGGAGGACTATCAGGTGTTACAGGAATTCAGGGATGTGTTTCCTGATGAGATTCTAGGGCTTCCTCCAAAGAGGGACATTGATTTCACTATTGAACTTGTTCCAGGATCAGCACCGGTGTCCAAGGCACCCTACAGGATGAGTACTCCAGAGATGCCAGAATTGAAAATGCAACTGCAAGAGTTGTTGGAAAAGAAGTATACCCAGCCGAGTGTGTCTCCTTGGGGAGCACCAGTTCTGTTTGTAAAGAAGAAAGATGGTACACTCAGGTTATGTATTGACTATAGACAATTGAACAAGGTTACTGTAAAGAATAAATATACTTTTCCTAGGATTGATGATCTCTTTGATCAAATGAGGGGAGCAAAGGTATTTTCCAAGATTGACTTGAGGTTTGGTTACCATCAGGTAAGAATCAAGGATGAAGACATTCATAAGATAGCCTTCAGGACAAGGTATGGATATTATGACTCTGTAGTGGTACCATTTGGTCTCACAAATGCACCAGCTACATTTATGTGCCTTATAAATAGTGTCTTCAGCAAATATTTGGACAAGTTTGTTCTTTTTTTCCTTGATGACATTCTTGTTTATTCTAAGAATGAGGAGGAACATGAAGAGAATTTGAGATTGACATTGAAATTGCTCAGGGAGCATCAGCTGTATGCGAAACTAAGCAAATGTGACTTTTATAGAGATAGAATTCAGTAGTTGGGTGACATTATCTCAGAAGAGGGTATATCTGTGGACCCTGAAAAGATTGAATCCATTACGAATTGGCCTACTCCAAGAAATGTGACATATATAAGATATTTCATGGGACTTGTAGGATACTATCAGAGATTCATTGAAGGATTCTCCAAAGTTGCACATGCCATCACTTCTTTGCAAAATAAGGGGATGAAGTTAGAATGGACATCGAGGTGTGAAAAAAGCTTCCAGCAGTTGAAGAGTATTCTCACCAGTGCACCAGTATTGAAGGTTGCAGATACAGAGAAATATTTTGTGGTATGTACCAATGCATGCGGACAAGGGCTTGGAGGAGTCCTTATGCAAGACAACCAGGTGATATGTTATGAGTCAAGAAAGTTGAAGGAGCATGAGAAGAACTATGCCACTCATGATCTATAGCTTGCAGCCATAGTACATGCTCTCAATATGTGGAGACATTACTTGATGGGTAGAATATTTGAGCTCAGAATAGATCACTGTGGACTGACGTATCTATTTGACCAGCCTACTCTGAATGCCAGGCAAGCAAGGTGGCTGGAATTTTTATGTGAGTTTGATTTTGAAATCAAGCACATAAAGGGAAAGGAAAACAAGGTAGCTAATGCACTCAGTAGGAAGGTACAGGAAATGCATGTGGAGTCCCTTAGTATTTTCCAATCAGATTTGAGGCAGCATATTGTTAATCAGGTTGCTGGAGATGAATTGTATGAACAGGTAAAATACAAATTGCAGCAGCAAGGTTTTGAGAATAGGTATGAGGGATATAAATTGGGAGAAGATGGACTTATCACTTATAAAGGTAGAATTTATATTCCAAATGTAGCATATTTGAGGAGAGTTGTTATGGATGAAATCCATCAAGCTCCGTATTCTGGTCACCCGGGATATTAGAAGACAATTGCTACAGCTAGGAAGCAGAACTTTTGGCCAGGAATGAAAAGGGATATGGCTGAGTACATTTCCAGGTGTATGAAATGTCAATAGGTAAAGGTTGAGCATCAACATCCAGCAGGCTTGTTGCAGCCTTTGCCAGTTCCGAAATGGAAATGGGAAGTTATTTCCATGGATTTTATTACAGGATTGCCAATGAATTGGAGACAACATGATTCCATCATGGTTGTGGTAGACAAGTTGAAAAAGGTAGCGCATTTTATACCAGTTAATTCTACACATAAGACGGATGACATTGCAAATATTTTCATGAAGGAGATATTCAAATTGCATGGATTGCCGAAGGCTATAGTCTCTGACAGAGATTTCAAGTTCACTTCCAATTTTTGGAAGGGATTGTTTGCAGATTTGGGGACAAAGTTAAACTTCAGCACTGCATACCATCCTCAGACAGATGGGTAGACAGAGAGAGTGAATCAAATGCTTGAAGATATGCTTCAGATGTATGTGATGGACAAACCAACCAAGTGGGAAGATTACTTGCACTTGGTAGAGTTTGCTTATAACAATGGACAGCAGGCATCGTTGGGGATGAGTCCGTATGAATCTTTGTATGGAAGAAGGTGTAGGAAACCAGTGACTTGGGATAATCCAGCGAACAGGATTGTGCTTGGACCATAATTGCTCAAGGAAATGGAGCAAGAAGTTGTAAAGATCAGGCATAATCTGAAAGCAACACAGGATAGACAGAAAAGCTATGCAGATAGGCATAGAGTGAACAGGGAGTTCAGTGTTGGGGATCATGTTTACCTCAAAGTGAGGGCAAAGAAGAGTTCCTTGAAGCTTGGAAGTTGTGCCAAGTTGTCACCTAGATATTGTGGGCCATTTGAAGTACTTGAGAGGATAGGGCCTGTTGCATATAGACTTGCATTGCCTACTAATACTAGAGCTCATAATTTTTTTCATGTTTCTTTACTTAAGAAATATGTACATGTTCCTAACCATGTGATAAATTGGGATGTGATTCAGGTGGAACCTGAGGAAGAATTCCAAATCGAGCCAATGCGCATCCTCAACAGGAAGGTCACGATGCTCTGGAACTGGGCCATAGGGTAGGTAAAGGTGCAGTGGGAGCATTACACACCTGAAGAGTCTACGTGGGAGCTGGAGGATGCCATGCAATTGGCACATCCACTTTTGTTCAATCCTGTGGAACACTGAGGCGGTACCAGTGTATCTTTTTGTTCAAATTTTGTAAAGCACTGAGGATAGTGCTATTTAAGGGGGAGGGGAATGTAATACCCTGGTTTTAATCCCTGCTTGCATTAAAATAAACAAGATACATATGTTGTAAATAATCTTGGTGCGGAGCTCAAGGCTAAGGCCCCACCATCAAATTTGGTTATGTTGTGTTTCTGATTAGGAATGGTCACCGATGGTATATCGGGACATGTGGCATATATTTAATTACGGCATCACATAAACACGTTTTTTTTAATTAAAACAACTCAACCAGCTATGTTCACAGCAACTAAATTGAGAAGGGGCATGATTCCAAAGGATAAGGAAAAGGGGGATGTCAATGTGGAATGTGGAGTCACGAGAGAAAATTATGTGTCACCACCTCCCTTGGTTATTTTTTCTTTTGTTGGTTGAGGCAGTGATTGGCTGGAAAGAAGACTGTTTCCACGCCACGCTTTCTCTCCTCTCCACGACGTAGGAACGATTTTTCCCACTCCCTCGGATCTTGGCCATTCGTCTTCCTCATGCAGGACAGGGAATAAAAACGTTTTACCAACCGTTGTGTGGGGGTTCGCCTCCTCTCTCGCGTGGATTGCCGGTCTATAATCCATTTCTTTCCATCCACATAGAGAACCAATTTTGGCCTCCACGCATTGGACTGGGTATTGTTTTCGTTCACCATTCAGATCGCAGTGGAAATTATTAGAATTGCTTTTCCACGGATTGATGGGATCGGGGGTGATTCTTCCTATGAATCCACGTTAAACTATGTATGTTGGCCATGAATTTTGATCATTTTCTGATCTGTGTAAGTTTCCCAGCAATAGTATTGAAGGTTGGATCGCTGTGGGTTCATCATATTTGTCCCTGGACTAGTTTTGGGTTGGTGAATGATGGCCTGAGGTGCTTGACAAACCTGGTGGGTTGAGAACCACACGAACAGAGCTATTAAGCTAGATTTATTCTCCACAACCCCTGAAGAGCATTGGAGGGAAGATCAGGGTCTGAGGGACTGCGATGCAGAGAAGGGGCTGAATTCCTTGTGTTGGGTGTGTGTGGGTTTTCTAGAATCCAGGATGGCTATGGTGTTGGTGTCTGCAGCTCTTCAGTGAGCTCACGAGCTTAGAATTAGCCTTTCCCAGCTCCTGGATGGCCTGATAAACCCAACTCTGTTGGCTTGGCTGATCTGTTGTTCGCCTGATAAAACCAACCATGTTGGCTTGGCTGAACTGTGTACTCTTGTGGTGTTGCTACCATTTTGCTATGTGTAATCCTATTAGTTCCTTATTCCTTGTGGAGACATGCCCGGCTCGGGGGTGGTAGCATTGCTGAGAGATATAGGAGCGTGCTAGCCTATGGTTGGGTGGAACGTTGCAGCGACATAGCTGGTTGCGGAACGATTTCTTTATAAAGATAAGTAATCTTGTCTATTTTACTTCTGCAATCCTATTTACTGTTAATGATCATGATGAACATGTTGAATGCTTGTATGAATGTATGTTACTTTCACTGTGTATGCTAAATAACTATATATGCATGTTTTAGTTCAAGCATTTTATTTCAGCAATTTCCATGAATGCACATGTTCATGGGGCTTGTAGCCTGGGTGGTTAACTCCATGGTAGCGTCCTCTTCGCCGGTCGGATGGTCAAGGACATTACAGACAACGTCATTCGTGCATATCATATGTGATATGGGTAGCGATGGTCTGGCGACAAGATAGTAGGATATCCACTTCCTCATCACAATGGATGGGTAACTGAAAGTACTAAAGGAACATAAAAGCGATATAGGAGAATTCAGGGTAAGCAGCATGAGGAAAATCGATGTACCACTAAGCCGCAACACCCATAAGTTTGCATTGGAACAACCTCAATTGAACAGAGTCATCCACAATGTTGTTAGATGAACACCAAAGGTGGAATGACATGATGTGATTTTGAGGGTCCTCTCCCACCTTGCCCTAAAACTTAGGGATGTCTAAAGGAAGATTCATAGGCATCAGAGGCCATTGTGGGTGGTGATAGATTGGGTCATTGGTTAACCATTCCAAATATAGCAGGTTGATACTAGCCATAAAAGTTAATCTAGAGCCGAGGGTGGCTCGGGAAGGATCAACAATGGTTTGATTAGATACAGGAACGTAGCTCCCATGCATAAATGGGGCTACATGAGGTTGAATTCTGGCCGTAGGAAAATTCACTTGTATAGTAGGAATTATTAGAAATGGCGTGGAAGGGCCACTGCCCCTAGGTATATAAGGCGGATTAGAAGTGACCATGGTGGTTGGAATGGAACCACCACTGGTGGGTAGTGAACCAGCAGCAGTGTGTGTAGTGATAAAAATCCCACTAGGAGTACAGCCTATGGGCCTAGATGAAGAGATACCTATGATGGTGGGTTGAATGGACATGATCCCACTACTAACAGCCCCCCCTTGGAAGGGGTCAGGATTTGCACTAGCCATGGGGATAGATGGAGTAGTGAACAAGGTGGGTTTGGATTGATAGAAATTTGAATTAGACTCAAAGGCCATGTGTGGCTCCAAAGGTGGTGAGTGATGTCGAGGATGGATCCGACGATGTCGGTTCAAGGAACCGAACTGGGCATATTCCCCCTAATCCTATATGAGTAGTGTGGTGGAGCTATGATGACTATATGGAGTGTTTTGCAATGGCAGGAAACTCGAGAGAATCAATCGCAGTATCAAAAACCCAACTACAACCAAGTGTGTAGAAGGAGAACATGTAAAATGGAGGCTCATAGGCCAACAACAACCTCTAAAACCAAACTGCGACGACGAGTCACAGAAAGGAGATTCTACAACAAGGGTGGCCAAAAATACAACAAGCAACGCTACCCATCAAATGAAAATGAGTCACTAAGCTATGGGTTATGATTGCAAGCAAGCTCCTAACTACAAGCTGGACGCACCTCACAAATCGTATCCTCTGCAGGGTGATGAAATCCTAGTCAGACAATAGGAAATGGAATAAAAATACAGGCTAATAGAATCCCACTACCGAGAAGGACCTCTGGGTAATATATCCCTAGAAGATTGGCCACTAGGATACCTCATTCATGACACATCCATTCGGTTGACTGACGCTTCAGCCCTTTGTCCCTCAACACCCATTATACGCCAGCATGCAAGGGGATGACTATGAAGGTTTAGTATTTGGTGCAAGATGGAGTGTAGAATTCCACCATGACTTCTCAGAACCCTTCATTGTGGCTTACTCCTGTTTAGCAGGAGGCCTCTTGAAAAAATGGAAACAAATACAAGACAGGTTTGGTTCCCTGCTGGAAAACAACTATATCTCATAATGTGAATGACAGAGGGGTGTTGTTTGGATTCATATCCCCAAATTTCTAACTTAATTGCAAGATTGTTTTATGCTGAAGCAAGGTTAAAATGATGGTTTGTATTTAAGTTAATTTTAAGGCTCTGCTCGAGTGATGAACTGAGCATTTCACTTAGTGGTGTGAATTGTGTGCAACTGTATGTCAGACCCAACAATACATGACGAGGATGTTCCAATCTCACTGTTAGGATGCAAATATAATGTAGTAAATAATAGTAATGAACATTAAAGGTGGAAAATAAAAAATGTTCTTCCAACAATGAAATTATGCTTAAAATAAATGAGTAGTAAAGGAAATTTTAGTCAAACATGGGAAACAAGCATGGGGTTTTGACTAAGGAGCTCAATTATGGAAACTCATAAACCAAGAAGGGGAGATATAAAACATACCAAGGGGCTGTAAAAAGACCATATCTGGAAAGAAAAATAGGTCTAGACAGATTTTGGGATAGACAGGGCGTCTAATACAGGAAAAAAAACTAAAAACTCTCAGTCGCACCTGCCAGCGGAAGAGGCATGATCTAGGTCAAACAAAATAGAGGGATAGTTATGATACGGGAAAAAAATAGTTAGGTCACACAAAACAGAGGATCAAATGTGGTTGGATGGCTTGAAACTAAGTCAAAGTAGTGACTGGGGTTGTTCTAGAAGTAGGGATAGGAGTGATCTGGGTTCTTAGACCATGTCACTCCTATCGGGGTTATAGGTGCAACCTAGGTCGCCCTTATCAGGCGTAAGTGAGTGACTGGGTCACGAATTTCATCCAGATAAGTGCGACTTGTCCTGAAATGGGAAAAAATTATTAAATAGAGCCATCTAGGACCAAGGGAGCAGGAACTAACACAACAAAGGTTCGTATCGGCCATGAGGGATTCCGATATGTGACGGTTGATGGAAAAAAATCAAAACAAACCAATGGAAACCTACAAAAAACTAAGATCCAAAAGGATTGACTAAGTGGATTCACCAAAACTGTAGTGGATATTTATCCACAACTACGTTTAAAAGTACCAACCTTAGATCATTGTGATCGTAAGGAAGCGTTCGATGGAAAATAGAAAATAAAACAAAACTAATAATAGAAAGAAAATATTTTTATCATGTTTAACATATATCTAGTCTAAATTAATGCAATAAGTAAAAAAAAGTAAACACACATTTATCCTGTAATGCGGGCCACCGTAGCCGTCCTCAGAAGTTGTTCCGCAGCTCCACGGGTTGGTTCTTCGGTTGTCTCCATGAAGAGTTTTCAAATGGGAAATGGCTCTAAGATGGGTAGAGAGGATGTCTCAACGTAATTCATGGGAAAGGTATGGCAACGTGAATGGTGGCAGGGGAGTATGTGAATACCTGAGAGAAAAAGTGTCACAACGTACCCACAAATGAAAATGAGAAAAAAGGTATTTTGGAAGAGCCTTTCACAATGTATTTATAGTATGGTCCTATGGTTTTTTGACCCAAGGTTGACACCGATGGTATTTTTTGAACCATGGTATTTTTCTATGTTTTATTTACCCTTTCTCTTTTTAGGGTTTCGACCCCTTTTTAGGGTTTTTTTACCCTTTTTGGGAGAGAATGAGGGTAAACCATAGTAAATAATGGTTTTTTGGATCATTTTTTGTGGAAATACAATTGTGAAGATCACAAGTAAGAGAAATATGGTGGGGATATGATGTATGTATATGGTTTATACCATGTAGAGCTAGGTGACCACTTTTAGTGTTAACAACTCTCTCTCATTTATACACATGCGTCACACTCTCAAGTTTGCATGAGAGAGTGAGAGAGAGAGAGAGAAACAAGATAAGATATATAGATGTTGAATAATTATTACTACATCTTTTGATCATCTTACTATTCTCAGGAAGTTTGCGAGGTTTTCTCCTTTATCGCTTCCCTAGTGAAAATATTTGTGTCTCGTGTATCTTTTATATCTTATGCATCGTGTTGTACTTGCTATTCTTTTAGATAAATATTATAGATAAACTAATCATATCTAAATAAAAACTAACATACAATCATTGGTTTAGGACATCGCTCCAGTATACCATACCATTGATTATGTATTTTAACAATCACCTTCTAAGGCCATGACTGATAACTCCTGTGTCGATCCCATAAGTAAGATTTACCAAATAGGGCATCGACTATAGAAAGTGGTTCCACGTTACAGAGTAATTCATATTCAAAAATTTTAATGAAGTAGGTGAGTTTGCATTGTTAGGTGATTCTCAGTTCATGTCCATCCTTCATCCAACCGATATTATAAGGATGAGGATGTGGAGTGGTGACAAGACCTAGTTTCTTTTCGAGATATTCGGAAACAAATTTATTATGGATGCCATTATCCATAATCAAATGTAATGGATTTTTTTGAACCAGTATCTATGTATGGAAAATGCACTCACATTCCTCCTCGTCGACGATAGTCGAGGTTGTGGGGGTGGCCGAAGTCGATGTCAAATTGGTCGATGCTTCTGGGTTAGATTCTACCAAGGTTTTATTGGACAAGTCAAAGGTAGAAAATATTTCCAAAAATGTATTTTGATCCTTGCATTCAGAAGTATCATGCCATGATGAATTGTGGTAATCACACCATTTCTCGACACAGATTTGTTCACTATAATTCCTCTTATATTTCTGAGAGTTCTTTTTTCCATGGTCATTATTTGGAGGAGTAAAATGAGAAGGGTGTCTTGAAATGTAGGAGTTGGTTGGTAACTTCTTGTCGGATGTTTGACTTGTCGGCTTAGTTGTAAAACATTCTTTTCCTTTCTATTTGGATTCAAGCTTACTAGCATAGTGGAATGCATATGCAAGCGTACTAACAATTAAAAACTCCATCTCTTGCTGAATGTACAGGGACAATCCACTGGCAGACTTCAAAATAAGCAATTTATCTTCCTCTTGAACACTAATTATCTCCTATTAGTCGATACAATTCATCAGTGTAACTCCACATGGATTGGTATTTTCATTACCTTAGTTGCTGCCACTTCTTATATTGTTTTTCAATGTCTTGGCCAGGTAGAACTCCTTCTAGACATACTCAAAAAATTTGTCCCATGTGTCTCTAGGGTCTTCATCTTTCTCCATCTTTTTTAATAGGTTCTACCACCATCAGTGTATAGAGTTTGACATATTTGAGGATGCAACGATGATATTTTCAGCTTCTGAGAGTTGGTTTGCATAGTAATAGGATTACAGTTGTTGTACCAAATTGTCTATGGATTTTGTGTCAACCTTTCCTTCTAGATTCGATATGTCCAAGTTCATTTTCACTTTGAATGGAATGATTTTGGTGAAGTTGGATCTTGTCAAGAATCCTCCTGATGTCGAGGAAAATTGCATGACAATTTCATTGAACTGGGTGAACATTTTAGTTCACTGATGATACAGTGATTTCTCTATGAGTTTCTTTATCACATCAATTACATGTTTATTGTTTGTTTCTATGGCCATCTTCAGTCTAGTGGTGCGATTTGATAGATAATATGAAGTTGAAGGTAGATTGTTCTTGGATTGTTGAGTTTACGAGCATGTTTGAATATGAATAATTCAATTAACCTCAATAGAAGTATGCACACAAATTAAGAACGAACAAGCTCGGATACCAATGATCTGAGTGACTAAATGCATGACGAGGACAACTGTTTGACTGAATGAATCAAGCACTATTCTGGTTGAAGCATATTAATCAGAAGCAAAGTAGCAAATATACTACACATAGAAACATACACACACACACAAACAATATTGAATAATTCGAACCAATCTCTATTACATCATCACTACTCTATTACTTGTTGTATATTACAATAATTTACATGCTTAAATAGAGAATTGAGAATTGTTTGGTTGTTATCCTGTTATGTTCAATTACAAGAGAAGTTGGAACGGTTCCAGAAGTTCAACTGTTATAGAACACTAGAAGACAGAGAGATAATCTGTCAAATTTTTTTTGGTCGCTGGTGTCGATGATGGATGTTAAGGTGCAGAATTAGTGGAAGTCAATTTTGAACCCGTCGAAGTCAAAAAACAATGCCAATTGTTGGGAGGATCAATTATTCTTTCATGTTTAACATTGTCAAACATGGCATGTCTTACATGATACAAAATAAGTAGGAGTTTCATTAAGAAATTATGTGACTCTATGAGAAAGTGCATGTCCACCTGTCTATAAAACATAAGGAAATAAGGCATATTATCATAAATGTTTATAACTTTATTTTAAAATTTCATAATTTTTTTAATCTTTCTTATTTAAATCTCAAATTTGCTTAGATTATTAGGAACCTTATCCCCTCATTGATTGAGTCTCTACTACCTTTCTTTCATTTGATGTCTTTCTTTCTCTGCATAATTTTGCGAGATCAACAAACGAATAACACCAAATAAAAATGAAAGGAAATATATGATAAAGAGACTATAGAAGAGTCTGAGTGTTTAGCGACCACAATCGTGAGTCCATTCCACAGGGTTTTTCGTGAGGCATTGTTTCCTTTACAGATCTCCACCTCTCTTAGTTCTCTCAAAACTCGTCATAAACACTAATGCATACTACATCCTATATATATATAAACATGAGATGATTTATTTATGTTAATTTGGTGTATATTTATGTCAATATTTTTGACAAGAGAAACAATTATTGGGAGGTAATAAGATCCTAAAATTATTTGAGAGGTTTTCGACTTGGAATATTTTTTATTTTGTATTATTGATGATAGACATGGACTTAGCTTGGCTCTTTGTAAGAACAATTCCACTATGTAGGAAATTAAAATAGACCATATAACTTTGCAACTATCCAAGACTCTTCGATATGCATTTTTTAGTGAAGTGTTCCACCCGGAATCCTAGATATAGAAGGTAATAATATAAGTTTATAGAGAAGATAATGGTAATATCCTTTCTTTCTTAATACATTCTTGTTGAATCAATTTTCTTCTTCACAACCCCTATCAACCGTGCACAGATGCAAGAACAAATCTCTACCATAGTAGGATATTTTCCCTGTGCATAATTGTGTAGCATATAGAAAAGTAGGCGTGGGTTCTTAATGTGGAATCCATCTCTATTCGACATGTCCATGCAGAAAAGGAAATTAGATAAAATCAAATAAGAACCATGGTTTCTACAGCTGCATCGAACACCACAACTGTGAAATCAAATCAACTAATCAAATTCCTAAACTCTACAATTATTTAGTAATTTATCTCAAGGACAATCTTATTCACTTGTTTCTACACCTATTTTTGTGATAGCTTAGGATTAAATGTATTTCGTTATTAGAGTTGACGATATCCATTGTATAAGTTATTATTTTTATTCTAAATTTTGCATTTGAAGTTTTATGCTGATGAAATCGTCTTAAAACCTATTGTCTGAACAATACAATTCATCTCCAATGACAAGAAAGGTAAGATAAAACCAACGAAAACGATAGAAAGCAATCTACAATTGTACACATAATTTCAAAGGTAGAGGATGTCTTTCCTTCAAAAGGAAGGAAAAACAACTACTGTTGGAAAAATGAATTGCTCGTAGATCTACATCATGTTTCAGCCGACTCAATTAGAGTCTGTAGAAATACATTTCTGTCAGAAATACATTGCTGTCAAGTAGTATGTCAGGATGAAGAGTTCATGTCTCTCCATATTTAAGAAGATGAATTGCATTTCTAAAGTTAATTTTCTCGGTAGAAATTAATTACAGTCTTGTTACAACTACAACCTTTTTTCCCAAATTTTTAAAATTTTGGACCCTCCTTTCGATTTTATTTAGCCCAGGTTTGTTTGAATTCTTTAAATCTGTCCTAGAAATCCAATTTTTTCCACTTAAAATCATATTTGAGGTCAGAAACATAGAAAACTCTGGAGCTTAATGTTTGATTTTTTGTTAACTGTTTTTTCTATGCTGTTTCGGAGGTTAAATGATCTAGTATTGTTGTTTCCCTATGAAGAGTTCTTAACATTTTTTTTATTTTTCAATGATTTTATTTATCGCTATCGGAAGTCGGTTGAAGAATGAATCGAGGCATTAGTGTTCTATGCCACCGACATTTCGCAAGGCAAACAATGAACGTCCCGATTATTAGTCTTGTTTTTCACTGATGCGCTTCATCTCCTTTGTTTTATTTCTCAAAACATTTTATTTTGACTGTCGTCGATTTTTTTTATCACTGTCGAATTTTTAATTCTCTACATCACCAACATTTCAGAAGAAAATTGATAAGCAACCCAGAGAATAGTGTTTCCGTTCACCAATGCTATAGTGCATTAGAGGAATTTTGGGGTCTAAAATGGGCCTCCTAAGGAAAATAATAAAATAATAGTTAAAATAATAAAATAATAGTTGAAATAATAAAATAATAGTTAAAATAATAAAATAATAGTTGAAATAATAAAATAATATTGATTAATTTTGGAGGAAAAAAGAAAAATACTACTTTTTATGTTCGTATTTTCGACATATCTCCCTGTGTTTTTACTCAAATTTCGATTGGGAGAGCTCGTTGGATGCGAAATTTGATTCCGCATCCAACGAGTACCCACACTGCATACTTTTGACGGACCTTGCTACCCCAAAAACAAGAAATACCTAAAAAAATATGATGATGATGTCATCATCACGTTTTTTCAGGTATTTCTTGTTTTTGGGGTAGCGGGGTCCATCAAAAGTATGCAGTGTGGGTATTCGTTGGATGCGGAATCAAATTTCGCATCCAACGAGCTCTCCTGATCGAAATTTGAGTAAAAACACAATGGGATATGTCGAAAATACGAACAAAAAAAGTAGTTTTTTTTAATGACAAATATGCCAATTCAACCATTATGGTTGACTTATTTTATTGAAATTCTATTGGTTCTTGAATTCCAACTCACAAAAACTTATTTTGGCACGTTTTCTTATAAGGCCCATTTTAGACCCCAAATTTACTCTAATGATTAGTCTCTCCGATTGCCGATGACTTAGACATATGAGCTCCGGTACCATTTTAGTCGCAATAATACGTTTTTATCGTCGACGTTGCAGAATATGTTGTGGTTTGAAGTTCCGATGCTATAGTGATTAGTCTCTCTGATTGCCGACAGATTAAGTCGAATGGTTCTTTTATATCTCATCGATACTGTGTTGTGGGAGTTAGTTGTTAATGCTTCTGATCGCCGATACATAATCACCACAATAATAGTGCTTGGCATTTCCGACACTGCAGAAGATTTTAGTTATGAAGCATCGACACTACAGAGATATTGAGGTGTGATTCGTCGACCCATAGCGTGTAGAGTTTCTGATCGCCGACAGTTTTATGATTACCGGGACCCATAGTTGGTTTGTCTCCCGCCGTTGTGGTTGTCTAGTGGACTATTCCCCCGACGTTTAGTGTTCTCAACTGCCAACCTTTAGCTTTTAGAGCATCCTATCGCCAACACTATGGATGTGGTTAGAGTTGAGGCTTTGACTTGTAGTATGTAGAGTTTTTGACACCGATAGCTTTAGAGTTCCCGATCGTCGATGATTTTATTTTATCACGGGATCCATAGTGTGTTCACTGTCCACCGTTGCGGCTGTGAGTAGGACTATTCTCCTAGCATCTAGTGCGTCCGACCGCCGATGGTTAGATACATGCAGAGTAGAAATTTATCTTCTTTCCATGGGTTTTGGTCGAGTCAAGGTTTTTTCTGAGATGAAGAGCATAGTTAATGGTTCATTGTTTGAGGATTGGCGGTTACATTTTTATGGTTCATGCTTTCATTGTAGGATTTTGAGTTAGTCAAGGTGCATCCTGGATTGAGATGAAGAGTCTATTCTATCGGGCTTGTGATTTTAGTTTTGGACAGTGGACTTAGAGGATTCCAAGAGACAAACTTGTAGGATTTATTTTCCTTGTCATTCTTTCTTTTCATGCATTAATACTGTGTATAGTTTATTTTACAGAATGCATATGGAGGAGGCAAATAGATTGATACAGTTTTTTTATTTTGGTAAAAGCTTAATGGTCTAAGAACATGCTGGGTTTATGACAGAGAGTTGGCTGAAGAATGAAGAAGAAGAAAGAAAGAGAGCTACAGAGGAAGAGGCAAGGAAGGAAGAGGAGGAAAGAAAGATAAATGAGGAAGCAAAGATAAAGAAAAGAAAAGAAGAAAGTGAAATTATGAGATTAACGGGATCTCAAAAAGACCAACAGATTATTGACCAGATCGATAATAGCAGAGGCCTAGGCTTGAAAAAAGCTCATCAGCGACCAATTTGGTCCCTCTTCATAAAGTGTTCTTAAATTTTAATTTAAAATATAACATGTTGTATAAATTACGGGCACATACTACAAGGAAAAAAATTTAGAATTGAAAGGTTGGGGTAGGCCAAAGGTCATCGAGGGGCAGCCCAAAGGTTTTGCTTTTTTGTATAAATAAAAAAGAGTTTAGATGTAATAGTGGAATTTTTCCCAGATCATTTGTGAGAGCATATTGTAATAAGAACTATTTCCTTTTGCAATAAAGAATTACAAGTTTCCTGCTTGAGAAAGCTTGGTGGAATGTTTCAAATGATTTGCTATGGATCAGTTGAATCTGAACTATTATGTTTTCAGGTTATGTCCATTAACTGTGAGATCGTTCTAACTCATTGAATGTATGTTCATGTTATGAATGCACTCTAGTTTATTCTATGAAATTTCCACTGTGAGTAATGAAAGTTGTCATAAACAATAAGCTATCTTGTTGTTCATATTTCTATTAATGTTCATGTGTTTCGAAATAAGTAACAACTATCTGTAATTTTCCTAATGCATGCACAGAAATACATTACTCATTGATAACTGATAATTTTTCTCCCTAGGGATAGTTTATTTAGATAAATTTATTTCTTTGTTGTGTGTGATTTAGATGCGAGAGGTTAAGACAAGAGGTAAGAACATGTGCATCACATTGTGACACTCCTCGTTATCTCTATCGTTTTGCATTTTTAGATAGGTAGTTGCACATCATACTTAAACACAAAAAACTAAAATATACACTCTGGACTGGGCCGTAACCGGTAAAACCATTTTAATTTGTTACTTGACCTATGGTAGCTAGACTGTAAACCGGACAGATTCCCCATACCAAACAATAACGGGCTAGTTGGGAACATTTATTGGGGAGAATCCTTAACTGTTGTTACCTGCAATTTTCAAGGCCTCAATAGTTTTTGGCTCTAAAAGGAGGGCCACCAGTGCATGGCTAGCCGAGGAAACTCATATCCTTGAAATTAATCCACCAGTGACAGTTCAGAAAGTAGTTTATTTCACACATCCACCCCTAAAGATAAAGAGAAAGGGTATCTATATCCTATAGATAATGAAGTGGTTGATGATTTAAGAAGAATCACCAGGGCATATGCGAAAAATATTGGAGGATTATCTATCATTTCTATCTTACCCAAAAGAGAATATCAGAAGAAAGATCGCCCTAAATGAGAAGATTCAGTGTTGGTAGAAGACGTTGAAGAACTGGGAGAAGCAGCCCTACAGGAAGTTGACTAGCCTTTGAATAAATTGGGTCCAGATTCACCTTACTGTTCACCTTGCCGGACCCCTATTCAGTCACCACCTCATTCTCCACTCAAAATCATGGCTCATGTAAATGCAAACCAACCAAATACATCACATGCTTGGAAGGATAGGTCACCTTTAAACCTGGAAGCTCCCTTGCATGATTTTCCTCAAGCTTTTGACAAAATGTTACCTAAGTTTGACCCAAGTGAAAAAATTCTGGTAGATGATCATTTGCAAAGTTTTTACTTGGGTATAAAAGGACTACGAGTAGGAGAACATGAAAATGTAGTCTGTAGATTGTTTCCACACACCCTGAAAGGAACATCAACCTCATGGTATTTTTCTCTTCCTACAAATTCAATCACACAATGGGACAAATTTGATAGAATATTTAGAAGTAAATGTATAGTTCAGAAAACTCGTGCAGCTTTAATGAAAGGGTTATGCACTTTAAAGAAAGAAAGGAAGGAAAAAGTGCATAATTTCACTCAAAGATTTGCTGCTTACCTAAAAAAATTTACTGCAGCTGATAAGCTATCTGAAAAAGCTCTGATTGAATACTATACTTCATCTCTAGGGCCTGACTTGGCCATGTTTTCCAAGATATCAGTCAAACCTACGTTATCAGAAACTTATGAAGGAGTTGAGATGGTAGAAGTTGAAATGGAGAGCATAGAAAATTATCTTGTGTAGTCGAAAGAACAAAAATTTGGAGGTAAGAAACCTTTATTACTGACTAATCCTAAGGATGAGCGGTCACAGGATTTTGAACAAATGTTGAAGATGATGCAAAAGTTATCCAACAAAGTGATAGATTTAGAGAGGGAAAGAGAGGCTCACAAATCATATAAGCCTTACTATAAGGAAAGGGAAGACAACAGTCAACCTAGGCCCCCTCCACATAGTCCTGCAGCAATGAATTTAACTAATGTAGGCATGGATAATTTTTGTACTTTTCATCAACATCCTCATTCTCAGAAGAATTTCCCTCAATGGATAAATTCTATGATGTTGGTGATGAATCATTTATTGGACTCCAAACTAATATAAACTAATAAGGAGGAAGAAAAGGACAATCAATTCACAAAAAAACATGAGGAGGATACTCTGGTTTTATGGGACTGTGTCTCATTGTTTGATACAAAAGAGGAAGGCTCTCTGAAACAAGAGGAAACATCAGAAACCAATGTGACAATAAGAATTCAGGGTTTGTTAAAAGAAAACAATTCAATACTTTTGAAGATCAAGAAACTTCAGGAAAATATGAAGAAGATACAAAAGAACACTACAAATGTTAAAATACTGGAATTTACCATTTCAAATCAAGATCCAAAGAAAATTAACATACCTGTTAAGCTTATTGAAGATAAAATTGATAATGTCAGGAGAAATCTCAAAGAGCATGAGATTGGGTATGATATTGTGGGAGACATTAAAAAGGCTAAGTCAAATATCTCATTGTTTGAAATGTGTAATGTACCTTAGCAGAAAGAGAAATTGTTAAAATCACTTGAAGTACCAGAAGAAGAGCTTCCCACTGACAACCAACCTGAAGAAGAAGTTGTTGAAGAAAGTGTGGGAGGTAAGTCTAAGATTAAAACCCCACCATTTCTCTTAACTTTTTGAGATTTTCAGCTATAATGTGCACAACTGTTTAGTATACTCAGGTGCATCAATCAATGTTATGCCACTTTCAGTATGCAAGAGAATTAATGGACATCCTAAACCATCCACTTCACAAGTTATTCAATTAGATGGGACAACTGTGAAAGTAATAGGAGAAATGGAAGATGTTCTAATTCGCTTATTTGCAAATGAGAAGGCGTGTCAGTAAATCGATATTGTAGTCGCAGACATACCTGATGTTTATGGACTTGTTTTGAGTCGATACTAGTCGGCAAGGCTAAATGGATACTTCACATCAAATTGGTCACATCTTTGGTTTCCTCATAAGGGAAGTCCCAATCAGATAAAAATATCAAGAGAGCCTCACATGAAGTACAATGTTACTCAGTTGGAGGGAAAAAATGAACCAGTGAATTCTATGTTGGGAAATTACTTCATTGAATTGGAACTAGGAAATTACCAAGCTGAAGAAGCTAGCAATATATCTGACACCCAACCTGATCTCCTTCGATTTTCACAGGCTGATGAGATTGGTTGTAAAATAGTAGATTTAGTTTCAGATGTAGTTTTTCATTCAAGTTCTGTAGTACTAGATAATGGGTAGGCCTTTTCAAATTGTAGTCAAGCCTAGCCCCTCAACTCACAAGTTGCAAGATTAATAGGGGTGGGAAGAGAACGTACCAGTTAGTGGTTTAGTTCTCCAACTTTATGTTTCTTGATTTTTATTTCTCGATTATCTTGTACATAAATAAACTGATTGCTTTGTTTTGTTTTGATTTGTTTATTTTTTTTTGCAGTTAGGGTTTGGTTGATTTTAATAAATAAAGCACAACCTTTGGTTGCATGGAGTTCATCAAAATTCTGGACTAACTAAAATCCTTGATTATAAGACTTTGTACTATTGATTTATTTGAGAAAACTTCTTCTAGATCAGCAGTTTTCCTAAATGGCTATGAACACATTGAAGTCCTACTTAATCCTTGTAAAATAACTCAGTATTAAAAGGTCTGGGATACTATTTCGAGGCTCCATCCATCTCACATTTAAAAAATGTCTTAAGGGCTGACAACAAAATACCCATGGAGAGGAAGCAAGGTAAATAGTATTTTATATTTAAATGATCCCATGCCAAGAATTGAAAGCCAGAAGGAAAATATGAGTCAAAATCTCATAAGAAAGAAATATGTATCAAAACAAAGTACTTAACCATATGAGTACAAGATTTCCAAATTTCTTCTTCGTCCGTGAGCTGAAAATTAAATACATCTCTCACACGAAAAAGCATTATGGATATAGGAGCCTAAATAAAAAATTCAGAAAGAAGGCATATAGGAGGACTCAGAAAGGACAAAAAGTCCAAAAACACAAAAGTGCAAAAAGGCATGGGAATGACGAACAAATGAATATTTATGTTTACCATATGTTACAATCCTGTGGTGTCCAAGATGGGAGCTACCCGAAGACAGAGGTAAAAATGAAACTCATGTTCCTAGCCTCAAAAGAGTTATCTAGACTTTGAAATATTGGTTCCCATTATCCTTGAATTGGACTATCATCAATGATTAAAGTACATATATCTTCCATTTGGGAAATCCATACATTTAGAAGAATTTAGCATGTTAGTATTCATTGTCAAAACAGTCCGTTGCTTAAAGAAGAAGCTGTCCAGAGATCTGTGTTCACCAGGTAGTCGCCAATTGTGCAGCTGCAATCTTTTTTCCCAAATTTTGAAAATTTTGGACCCTCCTTTCAATTTTATCCACCCCAGGTTTTTTTTATTTCTTTAAATCTATCTTGGAAGTCTAGTTTTTTCCACTTAAATTGATCTTTCAGGTCGGAAACATAGAAGACTGTGGAGCTTAATGTTGATTTTTCGTTAACTATTTTTTCTCTGCTATTTCGAAGGTTAAATGATCTAGTATTGTCATTTCCATGTGAAGAGTTCTTAACATTTTTTATTTTTCGATGATTTTATTTATCGTTGTCGAAAGTTGGTTAAAGAATGAATCGGAGCCTTAGTCTTCTATGTCACCAAAGTTTCGGAAGGCAAACAATGAATGTCCCGATGGTTAGTCTTTTTTTTCGTCGATACGCTTCATCTCCTTTGTTTTATTTCTCAAAATATTTTATTTTTACTGTCGACGATTTTGTTTTATCACTGTTAGAGTTTTAGTTCTCTACGTCGCCAACGTTTTGGAGGAAAATTGAGAAGTGACCTGGAGACTAGTGTTTCTGTTCACTGATGCTACAGTGATTAGTCTCTCCGATCGCCGATGACTTAGACATCTCAGCTCCGATACCTTTTTAGTCGTAATAATAATTTTTTATCATCGACATTGTGGAGAATGTTGTGGTTTGAAGTTCCAATGCTATAGTGATTAGTCTCTTTGATCGCCCACAGAGTAATTCGAATGGTTCTTTTATATCTCGTCGATACTGTGTTGTGGGAGTTAGTTGTTAATGTTTCTGATCACCGATACACAATCACTGCGATAATAGTGCTTGGCATTGTCGACACTGTGGAGATATTGAGGTGTGATTCCCTGACCCGTGGCGTGCATATTTTTCGATCGCCGATGGTTTTATGATTATCGAGACCCATAGTTGGTTTGTCGCCTACTGTTGCAGCTGTCTAGTGGACTATTCCCCTGATGTTTAGTGTTGTCAATTGCCGACCTTTAGCTTTTAGAGCTTCCAATCGCCAACATTGAGGATGTGCTTAGAGTTGAGGCTCTGACCATTAGTATGTAGAGTTTTCAATGCCGATAGCTTTAGATTTTCCGATCACCAATGATTTTATGTTATTGTGTGATCCGTAGTGTGTTCACTATCTGCCGTCGCGGCTGTGAATAGGACTATTCTCCTGGAATCTAGTGCTTCCAACCGTCAATGGTTATATATGTGCAGAGTAGTATTTTATCTTTTTTCTGTCGGTTTTGGTTGAGTCAAGGTTTTTTTTTAGATGAAGAGCACAGTTTAGGGTTCAGTGTTTGAGGATTGGCAGTTACATTGTTATGGTTCATGCTTTCATTGGATGATTTTGAGTTAGTCCAGATGTGGCCTAGATTGAGATGAAGAGTCTATTCTATCGGGATTTTCATTTTAGTTTTGGACAGTGGACTTAGAGGATTTCAAGACACAAACTTGCAGGATTTCTTTCCCTTGCCATTCTTTCTTTTTATGCATTAATACTGTGTACATTTTATTTTACATAATCCATATGGAGAAGGTAAATAGATTGATACAGTTTTGTTATTTTGGTAAAAGCTTAATGGTCTAAGAACATGCTATTTTATGGTAGAGAGTTGGTTGAACAATGAAGAAGAAGAAAGAAAGAGAGCTACGGAGGAAGCAACAAGGAAGGAGTAGTATGAAAGAAAGAGAAATGAGGAAGTAGAGATAAAGAAAAGAAAAGAAGAAAGTGAAATTCTGAGATTAATAGGATCTCAAAAAGACCAATAGATTATTCAGTAGATCGATAATAGTAGAAGCCTAGGCTTGGAAAAATTTCATCAGCGACCAAGCTGGTCCCTCTTCATAAAGTGCTCTTAATTTTAATTTAAAACATAACATGTTGTATAAATTACGGGCACATACTACAAGACAAAAAATTTAGAACTGAAAGGTTGGGGTAGCCCAAAGATTATCGAGGGGCAGCCCAAAGGTTTTGCTTTTTTGTATAAATAAAGGAGAGTTTAGATGTAATAGTGGACTTTTTCCTAGATCATTTGTGAGAGTATATTGTAAGAAGAACTATTTCCTTTTGCAATAAAGAATTACAAGTTTCCTGCTGAAGAAAGCTTGGTGGAATGTTTCAAATGCTTTGCTATGGATTCGTTGAATGTGAACTATTGCGTTTTCAGCTTATGTCCATTAAGTGTGAGATCATTCTAACTCATTGAATCTATGTTCATGTTATGAATGTACTCTAGTTTATTCTGTGAAATTTCCACTATGAGTAATGAAAGTTGTCATAAAAAATAAGCTATCTTGTTGTTCATATTTCTATTAATGTTCATGTGTTTTGAAATAAGTAACAACTATCTGTAATTTTTCCTAATGCATGTGCAGAAATACATTAGTCATTGATAACTGATAATTTTTCACCCTAGGGATAGGTTAGTTAGTTAAATTTAGTTTCTTGCTGTGTGTGATTTAGATGTGAAAGAGTTAAGACGAGAGATAAGAACCTGCACATCACATTGTGACACTCCTCGTTATCTCTATCAATTTGCATTTTTAGATAGGTAGTTGCACATCATACTTAAACACAAAAAACTAAAATATACATGGTGGACCAGGCCGTAACCGCTAAAACCATTTTAATTTGTTACTTGACCTATGGTAGTCGGATAGTAAACTGGATGGATTCCCCATACCAAACAATAATGAGCTAGTTGGGAACGTTTATTGGGGAGAATCCTTAACTATTGTTACCTATGATTTTCCAGGCCTCAACAAGTCCTTAATGTTAGTTGGTAGCTTCCAAGAGAAGCAAATTTTAGTCTTTGTATATGTAGAAGAATAAAAATGAAAAACAGAGAGAAGAGAAGTGTGTGTGTGCGGAATAAAGAGAAGTGAGCAAGCGTGGAAGTAGTGGAGAAGGAGAAGAAAACCTATAAGAAGAGTTCGAGAGCTCAAGCTCATGTGTTTGGAATGTATTGAGAGCCAGAGCTATATAAAAGGTGAAACGTCCTTGTAAATTTCCAAGTTTGTAATTGCAGTTGTAGTTATTTTTTTGTGTTGTGATAATATATAATTCCATAGTTATGGTTGAATGCATGTCTTATTTATGCCACACATCTTCTCTAGAATTACTTGTGTGAATGTTGTCTGCATTTACCCTTTCTAAAATATACAAAGAATCCACAAATATTTCATCTTGTAAAAGTTTGAGTTTTAACCTGAGAGTGTTTGACACAAGGCTTAATTAAATATTTTGGCTATATGCTATTGTGATATTGTCACAATAAATTTCTGTCGAGGTTTATCCCAAGTTACATGTTGGTGAAAATTATTTTTCATATTATAAGTCAATAGACTAAGAAATATCCTTTTATAAACTTCTGCTTAAACTGGTCCTGTCGAAGTGGGAGTTTCTCACAACCAAAAGTTGGTAGCAGATAAATATTGTTGTGGTAAAATCATGTCGACGTCAAGTGCATGTCTATCGAGGTAAAAGTGTGTTAGCTTAAAATTATGTAAAAGTATGTCTACCAAAAGGGAAATTCTAGTGTGTTGCAGTGAATTCTATAACATACTAGTCTATCACAATAAACGTATGTCACGGTAATACTCTATCACAGTAAATCCTTGTCACAGTAAAACCCTATTGCAGTATATTTATGTCCTAAGTTGTTTCCAAAGGGAATTGTGTTGTGGATCCAAAATAAAATAAAATAAAATTCTTACTCCACAATAACTCAAGTTGATTGTCACTATCACACTCCCAAGATATGGTATTATAGCATGTTTAGGAAAGAAACCTTGTTTTAAATATGGCTTCCACTTCTGGTATACACATGTCAAGTTTACAAACTCCTATTTTATCATGAAATAATTATGAGTATTGGTCTCTAACAATGAAGGATTCATTCATAGGTTAATATGTATGGGAGATAGTCCAAAATGTCTATACAGAACTAGCGAATCAGGCGATAGATAATAATATCATACAAGCTAAGAAGGATTCCCTAAGGGAATAGAGCAAGAAATATGGAAAGGCTTTGTTCTACATACACCAATCAATGCATGAAAGCATAATCCCAATAGTAGAAACAATAAATACAACTAAATATGAATGGGATACCATGGAAATCGCCTATCAAATCTTGGACAAGGTAAATAATTCTAGATTCTAGATTCTTAGAAGAGAGTTCGAATATCTTCCAATGAAAGATACAAATCCAGTGAATTATTCTACACTAGATTCATTGGTCTGATAAATCAACTAAAATCTCATGGAGAAAATATAGACGATAGAAGGATTGCTGGAAAAATTATTAGAAGTCTCCCCCCAATATTTGAATCCTTGGTCGTGACATTGGAAGAAAACAAATACATGCCATAGTTTACCATTGATGAGTTACAATCCTTACTCATAAATTATGAACATAGAATCAGTAGATAAAATACATTATTAGAAGGTGCATTTTCAACCCAATCATCTATAAGCTGTGGAAGAGGCAGGGGGAGATATAATTCTCAAGGAAGAGGAAGAATTTTTTCCAAAGGAGCTCTCAGTAGTAGTCCCACCACTTTAAGAAATCACCCTTTTAGGGGCACTTTTGGCTTGCGATATTTTTTCCAACCCCCTACCTGCCCCAACCCCTCCCCACACAAAAATAAAATTAGGTCTTTGGTAGCGGTTCTTAAACTCTCCCATCAAAAGTCTTGTGAATTAGACTTTTGGGGGTGGTTTTTAACCCTTCCTCCCCCACCCCCCCAAAATGAAATTCTAATTCTTAGGAGATTTTCTTTTTGAGGAGGGGATGGGGTGGGGGCCATTGGAAAGATACCCCTAAAGGTAATTTTAAAGGTGGATTTTAAACCCCCTCCCCCCCCCAAAAAAAATCATGGTAATTGGAATTTCGGGGGTGGTTGTTTTAAATTCGCCCCCAAAATTCATTGGAATTCGACATTTCGGGGTGGTTGTTTTAAAGTCTCCCCAAAAATTCATTGGAACTTGACATTTGGGGGAGGTTGTTTTAAAGTCGCCCCGAAAAGTTATGAGAATTTGAAATTTTGGGGGAGATTGTTATAAAGCCACCATCAAAATCCCAACTATCATGAATTTTTTCGGGGGGATTAAAAGTTCTTTTGAATTTGTTTTTTAAATCCACCCCCCTGAAGAAAAAAAATCCATGAGAATTGGAATTTTGGGGGCGGTTGTTTAAAGACCTCCCAAAAAATCCAATTCTTGAGACTTTTTTTTCCGAGGGGGAGGGGGGCATATTTACCTGAAAGGAATTTTATCTTGAGAGATTAATGTTATTAATTATCCTTGGTTTAGCTAGGGGTTTTCTTGGTTTTCGCTAGCTAGGGTTTTGAATATGTAGTGTTTTTTAGTAGCCATGTGATAAGGATCTTGTATCTACAACTTCATCTTATTGATATTGATGAAGTTTTCATTAAATTTTCACTTCATCCAATACTCATATAATTTTTCGATTTTGTTTTAAACCATTTATGTTCTTCATGGTATATAATTCCCATCTATATGTCTTGTGGATTTGACATAAGTTGAGAAAAATTATGTTGAGTGATTAACACCGTTATAACTAAAGAAGATAAGGGTTTTGTTAATATTGTATTTATATTCATTTATCACATGTTTCTTTATGCATCTATGTAGAAAATAGCCAAGTATTTCTTATCTTCCTCTTGTTTCTTATTAACCTATATGCAAGGACACTGACTCAATAAAGGTATGTCCCCGATAGTGGCCTATGGCCCGATAGAGGGATTATGACCCCCCTCCCAAAAAAAAAATCGTTATGGCCTAAGACCAATGGTTTTCACATGAAACCATGGGACATGTATCGAGAACCAACCTTGGTAGGTTAAACGTCAAAATACTAACAATATCACACTCAAAACCCAAAACACCTTATTGAGGACATGCATGTTAGTTTGGGGCCCCATACATGGACCATGAGCTTCTTATGAAAATGTTTAGTGTGAGATTCTATATCTGGACCTATACTAAGGAATGGGCCTTTAGAACCATCGCTAGTTTGTTAATACTCAAAATGATCACCATATACGACAAGTATGCTAAATATTCCTTACATAAGCTATATGTGGTGTCCTAGAAGATCGTGCATGGACCATGAGCCCTATATGAAATTGGTAAAGAATTACACCCAAAATTTAAATCTTGGTTCATAAAAACCATCCTTAGATGTGTTACAAATATTGATATGGCCACCATATTCCTCTTGCATGTTAAAAATTTCCTATGTAGGTTTATGTGAAAGCTAAAGCCCTACACATTTCCCTTGAGCCTCCATAGAGGAAAATATTGGTGTAAGTATTTTTATTTGTGCATTGTACCACTAAATGGGGAATCCCAACCACATTTAGCATCCCAAAGATCTAAATTAATGACCACCATATCACTCTCGCATGCCAAAGTATGGTGGTTTTATGCCCCACACATGGACCATGAGGCTCAAGGACAAATGTTATTGCCAAATAACCTATATATTGACGCCAAAACATGTATTAGTTACTAAAACTAACCTCTAAAATGGAAAACCTCAAAATAACCAGCATAATGTCCTCCTAGGATGAGATTTCCTACTAATTTCCTGTGTGGTTTTTTTGGTCCCACACATGGCCAATGAGCCCTACAAAAAGTGTTATGGTTCAAGACTTTGAATTTCAACCCTAAAATTTTGTATGATTCCTAACGATTATCCATGGTGTGATAAACCTTGAAATAAATGCCACATCTCACTCATATGCCAAATATTTCCTTGTAGGACTTGTGTAGTGGTCTAGGGTCCCATGAATGGACCATGAGATCCAAAGACAAATTTTATGGGCCAATAAGTTGTATTTTTGTATTAACCTTGGCTTGGACACCAAGAAGTTACATCCCCATTATAGGATCATATCTCAATTGCATGATGACGATTCCATTTGTAACTGTATGTGGTGTTTTATGACCCCATAAATAGATCATAAGCCCCACATATGAATGTTATAGTGTATTCCTATGGATTTTAGCATTAAACCATGACATATGCATTGAGAACCATGTCTAGTGTTAGAAAGAGGGAAATGAATATCATATCTCATTGGTAGGCTAATGATTCCCTATGGAAGGTATGTGTTGCAGTTTCAGGGATTGAACATGGACCATGAGATTAGAGAAAAGTGTTAAGACCTAAGACCCTTATTTACCCTTATATCATAACATGGGCCTCGAAAACCAACCCTGGCATGCCCTTCCTCAAAATGGTTAATAGATCTTTCATGTAGGCTAAGACTCCCCATGTAGACCTTATGTTATAATCTAGGCCTTCATTCATGTGCTATGAGCCCAAGGTAATTAATATGGCCTTGTACCCTAAATTTAGACCTGATAAAGAACACTATATTCCACTTACATGATAAATACTCCCTTTATAGGGATTTTGTTGTGGACATATGCCTATTAATGTCACATGATCCCTAGACAGAAAAAGGACTAAGGTAAGGTTGATGCAAAAAAAATTCTCCTTACTTACATCGCATATTTGGATGTGTGAGGTTTTGAGTTTAATTAACGTGTCCTCCCACCTTGTAAATGACCAATTTTGCCTTATATTTGTCCCTTTTACTTGAGACATTAATCACATATTACATTCTTTTATTCCCTCAAATTCTTCACTAGTCATGTCTTAGACAAATGAAGTTAAATGTCCAAACTATGATGATAATCTTAAAAGGTACCATTACAACGTGAATCAACCCTCCACACCAATTTTTCCATGTGAAGATGACATTGTTTGGAAATGCATCCACAAATTATGAATATTCTAAAAGGAATTAGTGTGTTTAACATTGAAATGAATACACATTGAACCAACAATCCCAATTCAAGTCATATGTGATGGTTTGTGAGGCACACATGGCCCATGAGCCATAAACATAAATTTTATTACCAAATATATTTGGTGTTGGTATTGTATCATGCACATACGCCTTATAAATAGTTATACTATTCCAAACCTTGAAATTTCCACCATGTCAAACTTGCAATCCAAAGTTTCCCTATTTAGACCTTGTGTCACAACCTAGGAGTTGACATATAGCACATTAGAGGAAATTTCAACCCAAAATGGGCCTTTTAACTTTTATTCAAATTCCATGTCATCATGTGTTAGCCAATGAAATTGCTTTAAATTTGAAATACCGTATAGGTCTTAAACACTTTTTTAATATAAATTTCGGGATAGGTATCATAAAAAAAACTACTTTTTTTGTTTCTATTTTTGACATATCTCCCCGTGTTTTTACTCAAATTTCAATCGGGAGATCTCATTGGATGTGGAATTAAATTCCGCATCCAACAAGTACCCACTCAGCATACTTTTGACGGACCCCGCTACCCCAAAAACAAGAAATACCTGGAAAAATGGAATGATGATGTCATCATTCCATTTTTCCAGGTATTTCTTATTTTNCCTAATCCATAAATGAAAATATTGGACCAATTCCTTACAAGAAATTGGCAATAATCATATGTAGGAACAAGTCACTAAAGTGATCCACTCCAACAGTACACATGTCAAGCTATTAGTTTATGTAATACAAAATAAGGCCTACAAGATTATGTGAATACACAAGGTGTTTTCACATGCCTCTATGAAAATTCCATATAGACTCCACCACTCCTCCTATGCCATGTGCTTAGACCTTAACAGCTATTAATGGTGAGTTAAACCTCAACATGAGCAATATATATTTAAGGTTCTTATGCAGGAATTAGGCACCGTGAATGACCCATAAGTCACATAGAAAAAATTTATGTTTTAAGACCCAAAATTTTGTCCCACTAATAACAAGGAATTGATCTAATACAATTGTCAATGTTGGAAGGATATGGATATCTAGAATCAACTTAAGGATAATAGATTAATTGATGGAATGGACTCATTTAATTGACTCTTCATCCAAGAGGTAGTGAGCCTACACCTAGAGATAGGAGTGAACGTCATGAACCCAAATGTATGAATAACCAATTGGGATGAGTTGTCAAAGTTGAGAGTTTGTGCATTATCTTTTATTTTGCTTCATCTATTTAAATTCTATGATTTACGTTATAATGTTTAGTAATTGAAGCATGTTTGATGGGGAACTTATTATTACTAATGCTTGTAAGGAATGGATGTGTAATAACATCCTTTAGAATCTCAATCAATCAATACCTTCACCGAATTTGACATTCATTTATTGGAATATCTTTTATCTATTCGTCATACACTAGATCATTGTTGAGGGAACATGAAAGATATGCTTATGTTTTAAATGATCAACTAACAATCAGGTCTATTTGTAATTTTGTAGGATAGTAATCTCAGGTTATTCAAGCAAGTTTTGTCATCTCATTATAAACATAATATTCATAGACTGAAACAAACACATTTGACCCTCTCTCTTCTAGACATATCAAGTATGGTATAGTTGGAGACTTCTAAGTAGGGTAAGATGCATATGCTGGAAATGGTACTTCACATTTATTGTCAATGTCTCTTGGATTTTTGTGTGAAAAATGTTTCCCATTCCTTAATTATTCAGTTATTTCATTTTTAAAAGATTCTTTTATTATGCTATAGAGGAGTGTTCCAAAGGAGTAGCCTCTAATTGTTCATTTTTTATAATAATATTTTATTCAAATTCAAGATGGTGATATTTTTGCAACCATAAATTAGAATGATGGGATGGTGAGCTTCAATGAGGACCCTCAGTAGTGCAAAACATGCTAGATGACTGAATGTAAAGATACCACGATTTGATGGTATGATCTGTTTAGAAAATATAATTATTTGAGTAATTAAACTATTCATTTGGGCCATATATGGTTGGATTTATTTGCTACATTGTAAGTAGAAAATATCTATGGTTGTAATAACTATCAGCTGCAATCTTCATATGTTCTTGATTTTTTTATCTTTTTTGTTAACCTTTCTTAATAGTCCCTAGAATCATTTTGATAATTTATTAAAAATGTGGAAATAGATGGTATATGTGTCAACACAGTTTGAAATGATTTAGACATCCTTGTGCCTAAATATTTACGTTTAGGCACAAGATAGTAAGCCAAAAATGCACCCATACCTTCTCAAAGAACAATTTTGTTGCATGTTGCACTGAAACCATTTTCTTGTATAGTTTCATCATGGAATACTTGTTGAAGCAATCCACATCTAAAATACAATAGTCTTCTCCTTGCTAGTTGTCAATCCATCTATAATCAAATCTATTGCAATCGACTCTCGTGGATTACCTAGGAATGGAAGTGGAATATACTTGCCCAACATTTGATCTGTTGACTTGGATATGAAATAGAGAGTGCAACTCCTCACGAACTTTCCACCATGTGTGATGACGTTGGGTAGTAGAAATACCTTTACAAATTGGTGATTGTCTTCTCCACTTCAAAGTGTCTTAATATCTTGAATGGTGCACCTAAAAAAACAATAGTGTTTCATCTCCCCAAGGAACACATTTGACATTCAACACGTAGACGATCCTATCATAAAATAGATAGATGGTCAAAATATTCTTCCTATGTAAATGACAATGCAAAATATTAAAGGATTTCATAGATGCACACTAAGTTTAGGCATTGCACATAGCTTTTATTTAAAGCATTAAATCCAAATTGTAGGAATTGCATGAATGTTGTAAATCCTACTACTTGATTTCTTGAAAGGAAATTGACCACCTTGTTTGTGTATGTGAAATCGTGCCATTTAGGTCAAAGGCATCCAATTCATCTGGCATGGTGTTGATCTCCAAGCCTTCTCTTCAAAATAGTCTCAACAACAATACTTTTTTTTCATACAGGGCATTTCTATTCCTCGTGATCTAGGGGGATTGGATAGCTAGGAACAAGGTCATATTTCAAGATATTTTCATTCCACCACATGTATATGATTTTCCAAAATCTTGTCCATTTTGGATCTGTTATCCATAAAGTTGAACCTAGACTACTGGGGTTCAAGCTTAGAGAAATCTTAAAGATAATTCAATATAATTAAATCAAATCAAAACAGAGCTGGTATGTAATCGAAGGCACTAGGAAATCAAATAACCATTACATAACTGCATGACATAAAATAAGATACAAAATTCAATAAAAGAAGGGATTATGAGCATGAATTTACAAAATGAACTTGGTTCTATCACTAAATATTAAATGATAACTGCACTTTATCATAAGAATCTTGCAATGGATTTTAAGATGACCATACACAGGATAAAATCATAATAAAAATACAATTCGTAAAGGAAAACAAAATAATCTCATGATCATAATCATATAAAAGTAAGTTCTATATTAAAGATGCAAAGAGTATTTATGTCTTAAAGTTCATATTCAAAACTGGATTCCCATCTCTAATTGCCACCCCATACCACATCTAACTGCTAGCTATTACATACAAAAACTTCTAAGTTTTTGAAGCAATCATCAGATCCTATTTCCATGGATCAAACTCTTCAGAAATAGAAAAGTCTCAGATCTTCAAAATTGGACTTAATACAGGTGTAATAAAAATAGAATAACAATGGACATGTGTCAAACTTCAAATTTCTTTCAAAACTAAATATCCTCCGAAGTCTTTATCATCTAAAGACTCTTAGAAGCTTCTGCTAAAACAGTCAGATCATTTAAAACCTGGGATCTCTTCTGTAACCTGGCATATTCAGCATCCTTATTCTCCATTTGATTATGTGCTTCTTTTCTCTAGGTCTTCATGTGCTCATATTTCTTCTGGATAGCTCTCTTCTCCTTCAATATATCTTTGTATATTGAAGGTAGCTTTTGGTAATCGGTTTATTTTTCCTCCAAGTCTTCCCGCAACCTTTTATTTGTAGTCATTAGTTTTTCATTGATATTTTGCAAAAGCTTGGTCTGTTCCTTATATGTATGTAAAGACTTTTTAACCTGGTTTAACTCTGGAACTATCTCAACCTCCTTTTCACCCATAAGAAATTCATCTTCCTTTATATATTTCGAGACTGAACAGTTTTCAGAATATACTTGTTTATTTGTGCAAAAAATTTCAGGTATACATCCTAAAATACCCTGAAGATCAATGAAATTTTCATTTTCTAGACAATACTACTCCTTCGATACATATATATTTTCCTCACTGAAGGACTCATTTACAATCACAAGCTCTCCATAATGTTTATTTATGCCTCCAGAATTGTGTACTAGTTCCATTTCTGCCTCCATCCTGCTTCCTAGCCTAGTCCTACTCTTTAAACTAATGTCTTCTGGATTTAAAACCTGAATTCGTTCTTCTTTCTTTGAATTTATATCTTTTATAAACATGCTTAATGTATCAAGGTTTTTATGATCTTCTTTTAACTGCTTACTTGATGTTTCATCTATAGCTAAATTTTCTGGAACCAAATTATTCATTTGCTTTGTCTCTTCTATGAAATCCTTACCCTCCTCTGCACTATGTTCAGTCTATTCTTCATGCTTTTCTACTTGGTTATTCAAATCTTTTACTAAATTTTTTACTTTTTCTTTGACCTTCTCTTCGAACCCTAATTCAGACAAAAAAATCTCCCAACTGCGTCCTTCTTTACTCAATTGTGAAATCAACAAAAACTTGATCAAACCCTAGTGATATATAGAACGAGCAATGTGTTCTGGATGGATTTGAACCCATGTGACCATATTTTGCATGATTTTTAACAAATAAAATGGAAGATTAAGTTTTAAACTCCCATTAAGACGCATTAACAATCTCAAATGACACTTGAGGATTCTATCATAGCGACCTTCAGAGGTGATGTAATTTTGAACCGTTTCCAATGGAATTTGCCAATTGGGTTTGATTTCACTTACATGAATACCGTTTTTCCAGTCGATTTTTTCAACCCCTGTCAACAAGAACTCACCATAATTTCCCTGAAAATCTTGAGCTGCTTGAACCATTTTTGTACTTGTGCTGGAACCCTGTTTTCTTCTGCAATAGATTCGTCATCCATTGAAACCCTCAAATTCTTGAACTCAACTACTCAATTACTATAATTTTTAATGAAAGCCAGAGTCACCTATATATTATAACCCTGCAATTTATCACAGAAGGGAAACCAACTAGTGTTTCTCATTAACTGAGTTGATCTCGGAAATTGCATTATCCATTGTGTATTATCCGGTTCACATCTACAAGTCAAACCTCCTGGCCTCCTTTTCAGCATAGTATATGCATCTTCCTCCATTGCTACCTTCAGCATTCTGCAAATTTCACATACTACAAACCATGCAAACCTTGTGTAATTCGATAAAGTAGCATTAAACAGGTTTAATGTAATATTAATCATGTCACTGTCAACATTGGTACCATATGTCCATCATTTTAAATAATGTCAAATGCCTTGAACTCATATAAAATAGCTGTGAAAGAATAGAGCGTTCCATGATCAACAGGTTCATACATTATTTAGACATTCCTTCAAAGAATAATGATAATGCATTAAATCATAGTACCATCCTTGCCATGTGTACAATCTTCACCATGTGTTCAATCTATCCATTTACTTTCATTCCATTAATAAGCTTTAAATCGATATCATGAATCAAACCAACATGCAGCGCTGCAATGTTTTACTTCTAATATATGCCGCCATCTTATATAACAAAGTTTATACTTAATTTTCAGAAAATCCCTTGCTCTAATACAAACCCATAACTTTAAAAGATAAATGATTTGAGCTTAAAAAAAAATTCATAATAAAAATCATGACACACAAGGGTACAATAAAAAGAATAAGGTAAAACTAGGTTTATGAGCTCAAATAAAAACCTTAAGTAAAAATAAAAAATATTAGACACTAGGATAAAAATGAGAAACAACCATAGAGATAACATGATCATTTCAAGGATCAATCTATAGGCCCTCCTAAACTAAGAAGGATATGTGAGGAGAATATTGATAAAAATGATTGTTGGTCTTATTTTGATGGTGCCTCTCAAGGAAAAATAGGCATGGGTGGGATTGGGGTCACCTTTTCTTATCTGATTGTCACTGGTACAAATTTGCAGCAGGCCTTAAGGAGAGTACCAACAATTGCGTTGAATTATGGCTCTCAAGTTACTATTGGTATTGGATCACTCTAAAGGGATAAAAAAGCTCAAATTATTTGGGGATTCGATGCTCATTATTGTTTGGATGAGGCTTAAAAATCCTGTAAAGAATATCTATTTGAATCCCCTCTATGAGGAACTCATAAGAATAGCAACCTTATTAAAGGAAATTACATATAACCATGTTTATAGGGAAAGAAACCTGTCCACTAATCACCTTTATAAGATTGGGTTATAGGTGGGTGAAGATTCCTGGAACCAATAGGAAGGCATGAATGATACCATCACTGAATATGATCTGAGAACCCATCTTGATTGGCACTCATATAGTCTCGTTTTTTATGGAATGTTATTTACCTTTTTTTCTAAATTTGTTTTTTTACTCATTTTGTATGTGTAATTAGTCTACATACTTGGAAATTAAGGTACTAACTAGTACAAGAGTCTTTCTCAATTACTAGTACATGAGTCTTTCTCAATTACTACCATGCTGATGATGGATTTTCTATGATCTATGCTATTGATGCTTTTTGTATGGTATATTTGACCTTTGAACAATATGATTCATTTATTGATATAATGAATTGCATTATTTTTTGAAAAGATAAAATAATAACACTGACTCATGTAAACATAACATGCCCATTTCATATGAGTTTTTTTTATAGCTACTGTTTATTTGTAGCACTGATTGTCAACACCACTATGATTATTTTTTTACCTTTTTTGCATGTGAATGGGAGAAGAATCCATGTATATTGACAATATGTATGAACATAAGCTACAACATACATTTTACAACCACCATTGAAAGTACTTCTTTGTAAAATTAGGTGAGACCGACATGCAAGGGGACTAGATTTTACGAATGTTCCTAACTAAAATAGGCCTTCTTTACCACATGGGCTCTATTTTTACAATACTGTTACTATTTCTTCAGATGCGACAGGGGGGAGTCAAGTCAAAATATGGAGGTAACGATGTACCAATCACTCAGGGGTTAGGAGGGAGAGATAAAAATTCTATGGATTGCAGAGTCCCTAGGTCTTAGGAGGGACTAGGCAGCATTCCATGCGAATACAATGCAACATCAAAGGATAGATTAATAGAGCAGAGCAGAGAAGTATTGGTTTTCATTTCCACTAGACATCAGTGTTTTCAGGGTCAGGTACCCAAACGAACACCTAAGGATCTTACTTTCACATAATAAGTGTGAACTCATAGCGTTTTTGGGAGAAGTTAAGTGAACTTCGACAAGATGGTGATCCATCTGAGCCACCGGATACATTTGACCCGTTTCAATTTTCAAATAGGAAAGGAATCCACTGCAAGGGGTTTGAATTACATGTTTCATAAGAATTTGGATTTAGTATAATAAACATACAAAAGGGGTCCCAAGTTGTGCTTACCCCTTATAAGTTTTGGTTCTTGCAACCCCTCAAAAGTCGGGTAGAGAACCTTCATGGTTGTGGTGATGTAGGAAAGAGTAACATGGAGGATGGTATTCAAAGATACCTAGCTTTAGGTCTGTAGTGATAGGTTAGTGTTGCTTCTAGGGGTAGTCTTTATCAAGTGTGGAGTGACATTCATAGACGTAATTTTCAGACTACTTAGGTTGTGGTGGTGGAGGACTTTATTGCAAAAACGAGTGCTAGGCAGTGTGAGGATGAAGAGGAAGAATAGGAGGATGGATTCAATTAGTGGGGAAACAATGGCATCATGAACATATTTGCAATGAAATTTGTGCTTGCAGGTCAGAACGTATAACATCCAGAATGGATGCAATTTCACCACCCACACCAACAATTTGGGGAATTATCGGCTCAGGAGAACATAAAAATGATCTCCTTGTCATGGTTGCATCTTTTGGCTTTGAACCCCCTTTCTGGAATAAACGAGGTGCAAGTCTATAACATGTCATCACATGGAGCGGTGCCAGAAGTGTATGATGAAGAATCAATAATATGCATATAATTCAAGAGAAAGGAGGCAAGTACGCGGTTTGGTCTTTCTGAACTTACATACCATTCTGATTATATGTTTCAAATTCCCTTCTTATGCATTTAGGTTAGGTTATTTTTCTATAAAATATTATCAGTAGAAACTAGTCCAAGGAATTCCAAGAAATTTGTTGCATTTGTATTGGGGTTCTATTACTTCATTCATTTTTAACTCTATTTTTTTTCCAACTATATATCTTGGGAGCTACAATGGTGGCATCGAAGATGCATTTGTTAGAGCCCGCACTAGAATTCTGAACTCGTCTATTTTTATTTAGATCAAAAGTGAACATTAAAATTCCTTATGAGGTTCCTCAAAGATATATGGACAGACATGTTTGGTCTCTTCATGAATCACATTTTATCAAAGAACTATTCTTTTATATAACACCATATAGTTTGTTCTTAGTTGGGTATTTTGAAACTGAAAAAATATTACTATGAGAAGTTTCTATGTCGTTGTGATTTTCTTATATAAGGGGTTTGTTGTACCTTTTTCTTTGTGAGAAAAAAAAACATTATATTTGATATCTTTGGAAATAAATCAAAATATACATTGTCTAAGCTTGATGACGCTTGTTTTCCAAATCTAATTTTTTTTATGTCCTACCTTTGTATCCAAATAATAGTCTCCCCACAAACATTTAGTCTTTTTAAGAGACCAACCCAAATTATTACATCATTTCTACATAACACTCCTATAAGAGAACTAGGGAGTTAAGATTTCAAAACTTTATTCTAGTAGAGATCAAATCCACAAAGAGTTTGAAAATAGTAATGAAAAAATCAGACATGAGTTCAGATGGACTACTTCTACCTATATAAGTTAATGAAATATTTGTGTGGTAATATTTTAACCAATAGATTGCAAATAGTAGTTTCTCAAAACTCTTTCGCTAAATATAATACTTGTCATTCCCATTCACAAGTATTGGTAATATTCCTGTGGCATTGACTATACATACAAACTACAACCTCTCTTACTCTTGTATTTCTTTGTGTAAAATTTGGATTAAATTTTATGATTTCAAAGAAGTAATGTTCCCTTACTAGTTTTGAATCTACTTGAAAGAGATAGGGTAAGGTCTCACATTCCCTTAAAAGTTTAATTTTTTGAGAGGTTTAGTGGGACCCCTCCCCTTGATTCTTTCCATTTGAAGAGAGGGTGTTTCAATGTACATTATAATTTTTTTTTAAATATTTCTATTCATTTCAAAGAGAAGTTCCCCAAGTCTTTTTTTAATGTTTATATTCTACATTTTCGGTCATTTGAGTTTCCTTTGGATGTTATTGTTATTTCTAAGTATAATAAGATTTAATTAGTGTCCAGTAGGTCCATCATTTCTAATTGAAACCATTACATCTAAGGTCATTATGTGTTTTATTCGTTGGAATGTGTGACAATTAGTGGAGTGGGTAACAAAGACAATATTTGAGGTATGTTCCTTTAAAAAATTATTTTTGCTTATGTAAGGATCATATTTTAATTTAGAATCATGGGTTCGATGCATATTAATATAATTTCTTAGAGGCATGGTTGTTTCTTACCAATATACACATTGGGGATATTATTTACACACCAATAAATTCACATGATTTCTTCGCAACAGTCCAAATTTCCCATCTTGTCATAATGATGAAGAATAGTTTCAAAATTTATTTGTAAAGAAGGTATGATATGATATAAGCATAGATTTGGTATAAATTCATTGCTCTTGACATTAGGTTTGTAACTAGGTGCTTTATTTAGGGATTTAGCAACTCATCATAGAATTTAATGCAACTGACCTAGATATACAAATATATTTTTTGATCGGGTCAAACAAATATCATTAGCACTTATTTCAACCCATATCTAGATATAAAATACACAAGTATAAACGGATGTTAGATGTCATTTGTTGTCATGGATATTGGTTCCAATTCTTGTTCCTAATTCTAGGAAGTATATGCCTGAGGCATGATGTGTACCATCAACTCTCTTATGCCCATTTGAGGTCTGATTTTTATGGTTTCCAACCTATCTTGGCATTATTCTTAATATCTCAATGTTTCTTAAATAACACGACATGGATGGCCTCCCTATTAGTTCTCCATACGTTCCCATCGAAGGATTGAAAAATAAATAAAGCAGGGGAAAAGAAAAAATAAATAAAGAAAACTTGTATTTACTATGAACCCCTTTAACTATCCTTCAATTCCCTTTTGAATGTATCCTTTGACTATATTTTCTACATATAATATCCTTTTCATCCACACTTCGTGATCCATAATTAGTTATGCAAATATCAAAAAAAGACCTTAAATGTATAAGTGAAGTGGAGAAGCATGGTGACCTATGTAGTGCTCACTTGCAATACAACCACCTAAAATAGATGGAATATAACTTTTTAGGTAATTAAAATTAATATCAATAAATGGGTTACCCAACAACAAGGATATTTTTGGAACAATGGAGAAACTGGAGAGAAAAATATCAGGGGGAATGATGAGAGGTTGCAATACAAGATGGAATAATTCTATTGTCACAACATAATGTGGAAAGAACCCATATCAAAAAATATTGTGTAACCCTTGTTGTTTCCATTAATGTGCAAGACAATTGTACTCTTCAGTGGAAAAATTGTGCAATTTCTTTTTACCGATTAATAAATGCTTGGAATTTTTTTAGAAACCCAAAAAGGTTCTCTTCTCCAATTAAAAAATCTATGTCTAGTGTGGATGTATTTATTTTATTTACTATCACATTTCCATTCTCTTATTTATATGTTAATATTGGTGTTTAAAAAATGCAAGTTTTTTGCATCATTTTTAATTTACTCGATTGTTGTAAATTATAGAAGGATTTAAATAGTCAGTGAATGTCATAGCTCTAAATACATTAAAAAAACACTTAATAAAATGTGAAAATTTGGGTTGAAAAACTGAGGTGGATAGCTCTCTAGAATATAGGGGCTCAATCCTGAGGAATTTCAGATCATTTGCAATAAAATTCCTTCTTAAAACACAAATAGAACCCAAATGAATTCAATTCACTTAGAGTACAAAGGAATCATTTTTTTAAATAGTGGAACATGTATCCCTATCCTCAAATCTTGGTAAGTCTTTAATGCGAGATTTAGACCCTAATATGACATGAGTAGCATTTTAAAGATAGAAAATAAAAATACACAAATCCCAAATTTGAGAAAATACCCGGCCAAACACTTATGGCTGTGAACATCACTCAACTACTAAACAAATACCAAAATGAGGCATACAAGGAGAGAAAGAAAAACACAATAGCTGCATTGGATTACATATTACAATGACATCATTAGTTCCACCAATTCAAGCAAGGAAAAATGAATTAAATGTTGGTCTTAGTTGTAGTGTCAATAATAGCATATAAGCAATAATGAAAAATCCATAGTAAGCAACTGAATGTACCAAAATAAGCCCTTGATTTTCTTCCAATAAGAGGTGTTGGCGGTCAGCAACAACCCCTTCAGTTCTCAATAAGATGAAGGGATATCACCTCTCTTTTATGATTTACCAATTTAAAATTATAAAAGAGCACCTTCAGAATCTTTGATTCTGAAGGTACTCTTAATCAAAGAAGAGTAAAATGACATGTTAGAAGTTGGTAAAATTGGCAATTAGCAGCTGTCAGTTGAATAAGTCAGTTTTATAACTTTTATATAATCAATTCGATCATTAAGTTTAATTTATATGATTATATATGATTGAAGAAACTTGAAAGGATAGAATGCCAAGGGAAAATCAACAAGAACACATCTTATGTCTATTTAAAGCTGGATATGGATGAGGTATTATAAATTCTAACCTCCTAGAACTTAAAGGTGATTTAGTAAACCTAAAGTTCATATTTCATATAATGCCTTACCATGACTTTGTAAATATTGTATATTTGTAGATTAGTAAATAAATGATTATCATAAAAATATTTTTCACATATTATAGTTTTATCACCTAATATCCTATCAAATTTAAATTTGGATATTAATAAATGGGATTTTTGAAAGGTTTAAAACTAAATCTATGGAATTCTATGTATATACATGACATAAATATGATAGTCAAGTCATTAGCTAGTTGTTATGCTAAGCATTAGGGTATATGATTTTTATACTATATCGCCTTGATCATTACCACCTTTCACACTAAAACTGGAGAAGATCATTAACTGACAGAGTTGACGAGAGCCATGTGTCAAATTGATAACGCTTGTCACTTGGATCACTGAGTTGGAATATAGATGTGGCTTGCACCTCATGATAAATTGACAGCTGTGAGTATAGTAATGCATCGTATTAACAAGATATAATGTTTATAGTCATTCCTTTTCACTATGATGTACTAGTTCATTATGACCACTATTTGTAATCAATGTTTGAAATTATGATCCGTCAATCACAAGATCTTTGGTATGCCGATTAGGTTAAATTCCACTGCTAGTCATGGCTAAGTAGTGGTTAAACATGCATATATTATAATAAGACATTGGCTGTATCTCTTATCATTGCTAGGTTCGGCTAAAATGGCCAAGTCCAGAGATCTCATGACTGTCAGATCCAAATCATGTTAAGTTTGCACATCATGTCATACGTTGGGGTACATATTCCCTCCATCTTCACCTTTTCATTCATTCCAGCCCAAAACCAGGAGAGTGTGGAGGAAACTATGGCTCCATTGAACTGTTTTGAAATCTCTGGTTTTGAGCTCATAGAAGCAAACGAGAAGGTAGCCTTTCATTTTGAGAAAATTGGGTGGGGGCATTTCTTTAAATGTTTTGATGGCCACAATGCAGAGGTGACCAAACTATTTTCCATGAATTTAAAAGACGACATTCTGCAGATAGGGGGTTTTGAGTTCGTTATCAACGAAGACAAGATCGCAGAAGCAACTAAACTTCCGCAAGTTGGAGAATGCTGGTTCAAAGGTAGTAGGGTTAATAAGAAAAGGTGTTTATCTCTGCTATTGCCAGTGCCCGATAATACTAAACCGAATATAGGTGTTCCTGTCAAGTTCTTGAAGCCCAAATGGAGAGATTATTATGAAATTCTGGTCAGGTATGTGTCCTGCGATGGATGTTTATCCCATTTACACTATCACCATTTAAGACTACTATTAGCACTGTAGGGCTGTAGGCTTAATTTACCATTCTACTTGTGGAAAATTTTGAAGAAGATGTCACAGGCAATTAGAATTTTTAATAACCCTGACAGAAGTCTGTTTCACCATGGATTAATTAAAATTATAGTGCAACATCAATTGTCTTTAAATGGCCATTCATGGGATGGTTTTTTAACTGACTTTCATTTGGTGCCAACCCAATATTGGCCGAACCCCTCTCCAAGAACCCGCAGGAAACGAAAGGATGTTAAGCCCGAGGTCAATAATGATCCTGAGACTAGGTTAGAAGAAGGTAAAAGGCTTGAAGAAGCTAAACTACCAGTGAAAGCTGGTATCAATAATGAAAATGTTGATAATATAGTTCCAGGGTGCTTTAAAATAGTTTTGAATCGGCCCTCATCTGATAGAGGTCATAATGTTCCTGCAAAAACAGAGGAAGGGTTAATCGAAAACAAAGATATTAACACTGTTCATTGTAAAAATTTATCCAAGTCAAATAATCCTTATGAACATAGTAGGGAGTCTATGCGTAAGCTAGATCATCTTGCTCAGATATGCTGTGATAAAGGAGGGTTTGAGTCAAATAATCTTGTGTTTTCAAGGAGGGTTACCAGAAGTATGAATCATGTCCCTACAATTTCGATTCCTATGGCTAATCGACAGGATACTCATCCCGTAGTTGTCCATATTGAAGATGACATTCCATCATCGATCCCTGATACTATTCATGTAAATAATCCTACTTTTGTAAAGGGTAATGGTGCAAAATTGGGCAAGGTCGAGGTCACTCAACCATGTATGGACACCTGCATTGCAGACCCTGAACCATCCTTTATCAATCCCCAATCATCTAGTCAAAACATTGATAGCCCTAATTCTCATCAGGTATCCAATGAAGAAGAAACTCTTCAGCATGTACTATATAAGGCATACCAGACCAAAATTATAGAGTTGAAGGATAAACTTAAGCATTGCCTATCTAGTGCAGCATTGTTAGAAGAGGAAAATAGAACATTTAGAGAGGAATTGCTGGATTGGATCAGTAGATGGAAAGAAATGAGTGCTAAAAAGAATCAATATAAAAAAGCAAAGAGGTCAATAATAGGTACAAATCAGCACCTACTTGAACGAATTGAAAAACAAAACATAAAGATTACCAGGTTAAAGGCCAAATTAGCTGAAGCACGAAGAGTAGTCACTCTTCAATTTAGAACTTGATGGTTATTCTCATTTCTTGTGTCGCTGTCAAACAGGTAATAAATATTTTTTGTTATGCATGCCTGTAAAATCTACGATTTTACAGGCATACATTTAAACTTTAGTTTATTTTTTTACATCAGTTTTTCCTGGTTTTAATGAGATGCTTCGTTTGTTTAAACACGACTGGATATGTCATCACTCTTATCCAAAATTTCAGGACGTTGTTGATCAGTTGGCTGGGAGATGTGGCTGTTTATTGAAGGCTGGAGCTTCAACAATGGGCACGAATTTACCAAGTACCTTTAAATCAGCAAACATTCAGGCTAGTCATTTTTCTGTTTATAGTGACAGGTGTTTCCTAAAAGATATTCAATTCTCTTTATAGTTCTAGGAACCCTATAATGTTGCATGTAACATTAATGGGGAAAACTGAACCATAGTATTATATAAGGTAGGAATTTTGATGAACTAGGGGCTGGAGTGTTTGAAGAAAACATACTTGAAATATATTTTGTTACTGGTATTGTTTCATTCGTGGAGTTGAATATTTGGATGTGAGATACAACTGGACATCTACATACTGATATCATTACTAGTATTTTGTTTTGGATATATTATATATTTCAGCATCTTATCTTCTATCTTAATATTAACACAGTGTGCTTTGATATACTTGTGTTTAATTACAATTTTCACTTTATCAGCTCAATATAGCATTTTGAATAAATATATCGTTATGATTGTGTTTATTAGTATTTTTACTATAAACTTAAGCTATAATGATATACACTTCTGTGTGTTAAAAATATCATTTGTATTTTTACACTGATTTTATATTAGACATAATCCTTTGAATTCAAATAGCTATGTTGATCATTAATTATTAATTAATTTCAGAAAACTAAAATAATTATTTATTCTTAGTTTTTATGTTCAATTATTGTATAATAGAGTGACTTATTGTGTATAATTTAAATGTTTCTATTTAAATTGTGCACTTTGTCTTTCTGCTCATCTTTTATTAATTAATAATTAATCTAGTCTTTAGAAATGCTCTCAACTAAGATAGGATAGATAGGATAGATATAATAGTTTAGATTAAGTTTTATTTTGATATATATTAGTTAACAGCTGTTAAATCAATTTGTATAATTTTAGCATACTTTGTACAAGTCTTTATATTCAAAAAAACTCTTTAAAATTGGAGTCTTTCCTTAAGAAAGAAACCATAAGATAGTTTAGATAGTCTAAAGTTAATAATAGAATTCATTTAGGTAGAAATAACATTAGATATAGGTTAGATTTTGCTGATTTTAATTTCTCCTTAAGAGAAAAATCAGATGGTAGCAGGACCATAACCTGCGAGGTTTTGCTAATCCAAACACACCGGACGCTGCATTAAGCTGATTGTGTGGGAATAACCTCCTTATTGGCCTAGATCAGAAAATCAGGCCAACAAGAGGGAAATTAAAGATGAGGGATTTTCTCAATTGAAAAAAATATTTTTATAGCTCTAGAATCCATTCCACATCTACTAAGAATTGCATGGTATTAGAGAAGAGCATACCATGCCTCTATTATTTCTTCCACTACCCATAATTCACAGAATATTAAAATTCCCATTCATTTTCCATAAATAAAATTTCCCAGATAAGTTGCAAATGTAGAAATTAAACCCTACATAAGCTACAAATATAGAAATTAAACCCTACATAAGCTGTAAATATAGAAATTAAACCCTACATAGTTATTCAAACCCTAATAAGTTAAACCATTTTGTTTCTGTTAGTAATAATAACACTAAATATGATGGTAATGAAGCCATGGAAGTGAAGCTTACTTCTAAATAGAAGGTGGTTCCTATGTGTCATGAAGCACCTTTAAAATTAGTAGATGGATATGTGGAGTTTGCAAAAGGAAGAGACTATATCTGCATTATAGAGCTTCAACATGTAACCACCAAAATGGTAGGGATACCACATTTGATGGTAGCTTATAAGTTGTTTTAGAGGAATATTGAAACAAAAACAAAGCACCTATCTCTTCAATTGTTCATCCATAAGAGACAAGCAAAATAACTGGTTTTTGGAAAACACGGTTAGTGATACAATTCACTAAGGTTTTTTCTTGCATCCTTCAAACAAGATAATATTTATATCACAATTATCAAGGACTCATGAAACATATACAATAGTACAAAAATACACCTAATAAACCACACACCCTAACTTGGAGACCAAATATCCTCTAAAAAATTTATTCTATCATAACTGAGTCCAAACTTAACTTCAAGATTAAATATCCTTTAAAATTATAGTCTATGGTGATTTATTCCCTTTTATGGCCCTCAATACCTAGATAACTCCTTTATTTCCTAATCCATATAGGCCGAAAGACCCATCCACAATGTTAAATACCTATTGATGGAAGCCATATACCTAGCAAGAGAGATATCTGTCATGATTTTTTAGGCCTGAATCATGGTGTATTAATTCCACCCATATACACACTTAGAGGATAAATATCTCCAACAAGCTTCTTTTGTGGAGGTATGAGATGTCATCCAAGGCCTTCAAGCCCTATGATTTTTTCTATCCTATCTATTTCCAAGGTGTTGAGAGTTATACTTAGTTCTCAAAACAAATTGTTGGCTCTCATATATCTGCAAAGAGGTTTATTTAGTTCTCTAAACCTATTAATGTCTCTGATATTTTTCACTTAGAGGCTATATATCCCTTAAAGAGGCCATGTGTGGTAATTTGAGGAAATGTTAATGGATCTTTAAACCTAGAAGATTTATTTATAAATTAAGGCGTTGGATCCTTCCCCAACCATGTATATGTCCTTGAGATACATACATGGATATCAAAACTCCTAACGGATATAATATACACACTTGGAATCCAAACATCCCCTCGATTTATCTTATGTTTAGGGCCTCTGTCCTAAGTTTCCTCCATTTACCTTATCTAGATCCAAGGCCTATATATGAGGATTAAAACATCCTAAAGGTGATTGTATCCCCATATAGAGGGAATGCATACCTAATAGAGGTGAAATATTCTTGTTTGAGTCCTTGATCATGTCCCTCAAGCACTAGAACCTTCCCTTAGGAGCTAAGTGCCAAGTTTCATCCTTGACAATTTCTATATCTTAAGATACAATTTGGTTCTCAAAACATGCAAAATATGTCTACATCCCTACCTATAAGATAAATATTCCCCATATAGGTGTGTGTAGAGGTATAAGGTCTCATTCATATCCCTCGAGTCGTAAAACTTCCCTTTATGGCCGAAGGCTTGGGTTTGTTCCCCCAACCATATACAATGCCTTAAGAACAATCCTTCAGATTCAAAACCTCCGAATTTATTTTTAATATTCTCATATGGATGCTATATCTCCCTTGAAGATATCATATGTGGTGGTTTAAGGTGTCATAATTATCCTTTTAACATTTTTTTTCAAGCATTAACGCATGAGATATCTCCTTATCTTGAGGTCATCTATTCGTAGAAGCTTATGGATTTGTTGTGGTTTGATACATCATTAGTTTTCCTAGATTCATATAATATTTGTTTATGGCACGAGCCCTAGGATTCCTCCCTTTACTATATCAATTCCCCAAAGGACCTGCCTAGTTCTCACAACCTACTAATGGAATGGAGATCCAAGTCCCTTACAACCCAAATCTTGAGTTTTCGTTGCTAGCCATGTGTAGCGTGATTACATCCATACATTGTTCTTAAAAATTCCTAATGGCATGCATTTACCCACTTAAAATGAAATATATAATAGGAAGTCACGAGTCATTGTTCAAGGTGTTTTTCTTTTCCTTTGTTACTTAAAATTTTCCTTTACAGTAAGACCCACATTTCCTCTTTTGAGATTGTTTAGGGACCTAAATATTATGCCTAGTGTTAAACCTTATAATGAAAAAGATATACCCATGGCTTGTATGCTATAGACACTCTTTGCAGATCATGGCTAGTGGTTCATGGTGTCATTTGGCCTTGGATTCATAGAATATTATTTTAGTGGTCATGGATTTGGTTTCCAGCCATGAGCATGTCAAGGACCCAAGGTACATACCTAATGATGTGAACCCTTTTAACAAGATAACATGCCCACTTGGAGGGAAAGGATTCTATTGGAGGTCAAGTGTGGTGCTTCAATGCACCCTTTAGGAATTATATGCGTCAAAACATCCTTTATGATACAATACCTGGGATTAATTGCTTGAGCATATCTAGCACCCCAATAGTTATACCTACTAATGAAAGCCATCTAAAGTCATACATATACCCATGCACATGACATGTGTGTTAGTTTTAGGTGTCCTTATTTTCCTTAGATTCCTAGGATATTCTTTTTGGGATTAAGGCCCAATTTCCTTATCCTAACCATGTAAATTTACTTGAGATCTGTTGGAATATAATCCGTCGGGATTATACAATATGTAAATATTGTAAATATATTCTGAATGTGAATAGCCATGTAGGAATATGAATAGGTTGGTCGGAAGTTGAATCACAACCGACATATGAATTGTATAAATATATGCATTAGCAATGGAATAAGATGAATCGAGAGTTATTTTACCTAACAGTGGTATCAGAGAACCACTTGCCATAACTCCTGCTGTTAAGTTTCGGTCCTGGAAGCCTGTATGCTTGCCAGTGCATTGCCAGACTGCTGGCCCATTAATGTTCCTGCTCTCTGCTCAGGGTTGAATGTTCTAGACATTTTGTACGCACTCAAAATCATTATCTTTCTTCTGCCCACCTACTTGTTCCTCATTAGTATGCATCCGAGCATTTCTCTTCCAACTTGCATACATTCATTGTATGCGTTACAGTTCCATATTGCGTTGAGGAATGACTGTGTCTTAGAAACCCTAATTTCTACCCTAGAACCTTGCCTGGAATTTGATGTGTAAATATTGTTGCGTGGATACCTGCCTTCTCTCTGATTCTCTGCAAAAACGCTTTGCCTGCCCTCTTCATAGTCTACCTTCTACTCTTGGTACTACTCCTCCCCTCCTCTGCACGTTTTTGTTGGGTGATCTATCTCTGTGCCATTGAAAGCAAATAAAACCCTAATTTTGGGATTTCACATTCGTACTAAGTGTGGAAGTAAGGTGTATTATTTTCTAAACACTCATCCGAAATGAATACTCCTTGGCGTTGGTGATAACGCAGATGCAAATGCAATTTCTATCTTGAATATTAAGCTCGTTGGAGACTGATTCATAGTCATGTGGATGACTATATCCGAGTCAAAGAAATTATGGTGAGCTCCATTCTCTGTCGATGTCGTGGGATGATGAGTAATCCTGTTTCTGACAACATTTTGAATTCCATTTGGGCACTCTTGCAAGTCATGAATGCTGTGTATAAATCGTGAATGTTGATGAGTGAACACGGTGGAGACTCAAGCCTTTTTCAAGAGCGTGGAGACTGCTATGGCGTTGATTGAAGCGTGACTATGTTGATGGTGCTTTCAATGAGAGCGTGAGTATGCAGCGTGAAGCGTGACCTCTGTGTTGAAGATTGAAATTGTCTTGATGTTGTGAATCCTTTGACTATCGGTGAATGAACACCGTTGGTGAAGATTCATTCCACTGAGTGGAGGTAAATATTGTTGCTCAAATATGTTGTAACCGTTCGATTGCACAAACCCTAATTTCTGCCCAAATTATTGTGCATGGAGTGTTTTCTGGAAAATTTCTGCAAATATTTTTCATATGTATGAATAGTGTGGATGGTGGGATGAGCCCATGGCTTATGTAGCAGCCTATAAAGGATGAGTATGAGACATTTTCTCTGTAATAAGCAATGAATGCTATGTGTTGGAGATATTGTATTGTATTTGCTTGTAATTTTTTCTTCCGTTCAAATTGAAGTCGCACTATTAAAAAGGAGAGAATCTGTGCTTTCAAGACTCTCCCTTCATGACAAAGATTGTTGATGGAATGCGTGAAGCTGTGAAGATCAAGTATAGTATCCATTCGTGTGGAGCTACGAGATGTTTCTTCTGAATGTGAAGACCATTGCTGCGACTCAATTGATGTGAAGACCGAGTTGAAGGAAGAATACTGCTTGAAGAGTGTTAAACTGTAAAAAGTACCGGGAACTCATTTGACTAAGTGGTGCTGCAAGATATTGTATTGATGTATTTTCCATCTTCGATGAAGATTTGAAATGTATTTTTATATAAACACCACTCTAGAATAAATGATATAGAGTTGCAAAATTAAATATAGAGTAGCTGGAAGATTGTTTTGATAGGGCTGTATAATTAGTTTTGATAGGATGCAGAATCATATTGTAATTTGTAAAGGAGCAGGAATCTAAACCTGCATCCCATATCTTTTTCCAAGTATTCTATAAGTTGCAGATTCATCACAGAAGATGCAATCTATAGCATCTGTAGTTGGTGCCACTCTCTCGGGCAAAGAGAGAGGCAGAAGAAGAAGAAACTTCAAAGGTAGAGGAAGCAGAAAAAACTCTAGCAAAATATGAGATTTGAAGTGCAAGCATTGTGGAAAGACTGGACACACAGCAGATTAGTGTTGGGATTCGTGGGACTCCATCAAAGATAGACATAACGAGAAGAAAGATGACAATAAAAACCAAGATGCTAGTAAATCTTCAGATTCTACTCATGGTATTGTTGCACATTGTAATATTGGTATTAATGAAATGACTTCACTTTCATCTTACAAATATTGTTGGCTACTTGATACTGGTGCAACATCACATATGAATTTTAGAAAAGACTATTTTGAAGAACTTAATGAAACAATAAATGGCATAGTTTAATTTGCAGATAAGTCAATTCTTAAACCAAAGGGAATGGGCACCATTCGGATGAAGATACCTGGATTCCCTGATTTCTTGTTGAAGAATGTTCTTTATCTTCCAGAGTTGTAGAGAATCCTGCTGTCCTTGGTAGAGATACGACAGCAAGGACATTCCATCACATTTTTTATGGAATCATAGAAATAAGAAAGTCCTGTGATAACCAAGTCATCATCACTGGATACGAAGATGGGAAGCTGCTGAAGCTAAAGGGTTCATCTGCAAGAGTTCGGAACTATTCCTACTTCTCTCAGCATGAAGAAGGTAATTTGTCATCAAGTTTATTGTAGCATGCAAGATTTGGTCATCTGAATTATAACAGTCTTCATTTGTTGAGAAAGAATGGTGTATTTGGTTTTCCCACCATTCCCAAAGATAAGAGCAAATGTG
>LPNX010246312.1:262321-272377 GCA_001517045.1 Pseudotsuga menziesii
TCAGATGCTCTTGATAGCAAGACTCCACATGAAATGTGGTTTGGCCATCTCCCTTCAATCAGGCATCTTAGAGTTTTTGGTTCCACCTGTTATGCCTTGATTCAAAAGGAGAAAAGAAACAAGCTTGGTGCTCGAAGCAAAAAATGCATTTTTCTAGGGTACGAAGAATACTGCAAGGCATACCATCTGTATGATGAGGTAAACAAGAATTTTGTTATTTCCAGATATGTCATTTTTCTTGAGATGAATAAAAATGACCAGTCCATTGAGAGACAGCTTGATCATTTGGAAGAATATCCTCATCCAAAGAAATATTCTAAAAATGAATACAAAATTCCAAACCTTGAAGGGGGGATTTCTATTCTGGATCAACCTTTGGAATTTCCATATGAAGCACCACTCCCCCACATGAAGAAGTTCCTGCTACTTCACCTCAACAAGAGATTCAACTGGATGACGTGATTGAGAGAATTGGAAGAATCTCAATCAATGATGAAGCACCACCAACTGATCAACAAGGACCATCATGGAATATTCCTAAATGGGCCACAAAGACACTTGAAAGTGTCCATCCGCATGAAGTTGTAAAGAAAGGAACGAGAATTTCGAAAATACATGAAGATGGAGGAGAAGCAAATAATTCAGGTGATGACATGGATGTATCATTTGATTGTGAATTTAATTTATCTGCTAACTTTGAACCAACTTCCTTTGAAGAAGCTTCTACTTGAGTTGAGTGGAAAGAAGCTATGTAGAATGAGTATGATGCACTCATGAAGAAGGGAACTTGGAAGCCGGTTGACCCTCCAGTTGGAACCAAACCAATTGGCTGCAAGTGGGTGTACAAGAACAAATACAAATCAGATGGCTCACTTGACAATCACAAAGCCAGGCTTGTAGCAAAAGGCTATGCACAGAAGGAAGGAATTGACTATGAAGAAACGTTTTCTCCTACAACAAAATGGGCTACCATCCATACCTTACTCTCTTTAGCTGCTCAGAAAGGGTGGAAAGTTCATCAGATGGATGTGAAGGCTGCTTTCTTGAATGGAGACTTGAAAGAGAATGTCTTCATGTCTCATCCAGAAGGATTTGTTGTGAAAGGAAAAGAACAAAAGGTATGCCAGCTTGTCAAATCCTTCTATGGCCTAAAACAAGCGCCTCGCGCATGGTATGAAAAATTAACCGAGCATATTTTGAAGTTAAATTTTGAACATTTTGATCTTGATGATGCAACACTATTTATAAAGAAAGTTGGAAGATCTGTTGTGTATCTTGTGGTGTACGTAGATGATCTTTTGATGACAGACAACAATGAGAGCTATATAACATCCATAAAGAAAGATTTGAAAAATATTTTTGAAATGACAGATATGGGACATCTCCACTATTACTTAGGAATTGAAGTCACTCAACATCCTAACTACATATTCCTATCTCAGAAAAAATATGTTGGAGAACTACTAGACAAATTTTGCATGACAGAATGCAACCCTATATCTATTCCAATGGAACAGAAAATGAAGCTCACATCAAGCGAATGAAAAGAATTTGAAGATGTGACCAAGTATCGACAACTTGTAGGAAGACTTATCTACCTTACAAAAACTAGACCAGATATTTCTTATGTTGTTGGCATACTTTCAAGGTTCATGCATAAACCTTGTGAAGGACACTGGTCAGCTGCAAAAAGAGTTCTAAGATACTTGAAGGGGACTCAAGACATTGGACTCAAGTACTCTAAGGTGGATGACTTCAAACGTATTGGGTACTCAGACTCATATTTTGATGGTGATAAGGAGACAGGAATATCAACTTTTGGATACACTATGAGTCTTGGATCAGCAGTTGTCTCATGGAGATCACGCAAACAGTCAGTTCTGACAGATTCAACAACAGAAGCAGAATATGTGGCAGTAGCTGAAGCAACAAAAGAAATAGTATGGCTCAAGAAGATACTTGAAGATTTGCAAGAAAAACAAGAGAACTCCACTCCATTATTGATTGACAATACTTATGCAATCAAGCTGGCTAAGAATCCCAGATTCCATGATCGAACGAAACACATCAACACAAAGTATCATTTGATTCGACATCATGTAGAGGCCAAGACAGTCCATCTTTGACATTGTTCCACAAATGATCAAGTTGCATACATCTTCACCAAAGCGCTTGGATGAGAAAAGTTTGAAATATTCAGAAACATGCTCAGACTTACTAACACCCCTTTGGATTAAGGGGGGGATTGTTGGAATATAATCTGTCGGGATTATACAATATGTAAACATTGTAAATATATTCTGAATGTGAATAGTCATGTAGGAATATGAATAGGTTGGTTGGAAGTTGAATCACAACCGACATATGAATTGTATAAATATATGCATTAGCAATGGAATAAGATGAATCAGGAGTTATTTTACCTAACAAGATCAATACCTAGAGCTCAAAAATTTATAATTGAATCCATATCACCTCTCAAATGCAAGTGAATCCATAAAGATGTCATGTGTGGCATTTAAAGGAATTGCTATTGGATGCATATGAGTAGAAGCTTCCTTTAGGGAATTATGTTTTCTTTTCTTAATGATGTCATAGGCCTTAATTCCCGTTATTAGTGTTTAAAATCCCCTAATGGCATGAATGTTTGTACTTAAATGACAATGATGGTTTGAGGCATGGACAACTCAATGGTTTATTTAGGGACAAAGTCGTGGTATTATTCCATGTAAAGTATTCCCAATTCCATAGGACACACAAACACGCATATATATAAACAAATAATGGCACAAAAATAAACAAAAATAGTGCAATGATACCGCTAAAATTCCACCTATTGTTGATAGAGGAAACCTTCTTATCCCTACCTGGTTAGAATATTCCTTTAGTGCTTGACTTGTAGGTCTCCTCCATTACCATGCCCAAGGCCCTATGACTACAAGACCCAGATACATAACACCATTGATAACCATCAAAAGTCAAGTTTGATTATTTATGGAATTAATCATTACTTTAGATGCCTCAATGGTTTTTTTAGAGCCTAAGGGATGGTATTCATCCATATAATTCCATTCCAAAGGACCTAGGACACTTTCATAGTTCTCAAGACCAACTTATGGGATGAACATACATAATCATAGGTCAATGATACCCTCAATATGTCATGTGTGGTTGGTGGATGAGAACTACTTATTTTTATATGTTTAGAAGATTCCTTTAGAGCCTCGGGTTCAGATATCCTTCACTAACTATGTACAATTCCCCAAGGCTACAAAACATTGATACATAGTTCCATAGATACCACTCCAATGTCATGCATAGTGCTTTGAGGAAATGTTCATTGATTTGAAGACCTTAACAATTTCTTTAGGGATAAAAGCATGGTCTTCTTCATTGGAACATCATTGTCAAGGCTTTAAGAAATGTAATTATTTCTCAAAAAAACTTAATGTCATTGGCATCCTCAATCATCGACTACAAGTACACTTAAGAGGCCATGTGTGGTTGGTAGATACCACCAATTTTTCCTTATATGGATAATGTATTCCTATAGGGATTGAGGATTAGGTGTCCTCTACTCATAATGTACACTGCACCAATGCGAAACCTATGTGCACAGTGTCATGAATACCCCTTTGAAATCATATGCATGATGCCTTCATTCATTGTTCAGGGTTATAATGCCCCAATAGTTAATTTAGGGGAAACCACATAGTCTTTTTCCCTACAATATCATTCCAAAGTCCTCGCCACACATATATATTGCTAAAAACCACCTAATTGCACTAATGTCCTCAAGGATAAGCCAATTATACCTTCATGGCACCATATGTTGTTGGTGGATGGTACCTCCTTATCCTTGGATGTATATAATGTTCCTCTAGAACCCAAGGTTTGGATCTCCTCCCTTGATCATGTCCAATGCCCCAAGTCAAAATAACTTATATGCATAACACCATCTATATTCTAATAAGTGATGTGTGGTTCTTTGTGGAATTATTATAGCTTTGTATTCCTAAAAGGTTTCTTTAGGATAAATGGCATGGTCTTATTCTATCGAATATAATTCTTAAGGCCCCAATATATATGTGTATTTCCCAAAACCACATAATGGCATTAACATCCCCAATCATAAACCACATAATGGCATCAACATCCCCAATCATAAACCACCTAATGGAATGCTAGAAGCTTCCTTTACATTCGTGTGTTTAGGTCTCCTCTAATGACCATATTAAGGCCCTAATGCCACAAGTCCTAGGAAATAGTGCCATGGTTACCCATACAAAGTCATGTGTGGATATTTGATGTGTTGTTCATGGATTTATATGCCTCAGTTATTTATTTAGGAAAAAACACAGGGTCTTCCTCCCTAGAACTTCATTCCTAACACCCTATGACATTTGGATAATTCTCAAAACCACCTAATGGAACTGACATCCTCAATCATAGGCTAATGATACCCTCAAAAGGACATGTGTTGTTGGTGGAAGAAATCTTATTATCCCTAGATGGTTGGAAGTTTCCTTTAGGGATTGATCTTCATCTCTCGTCCCATGACCATGTCCAATCCTACAAGTCCCCAATACTTGGATACATAGTTCCATGGATACCCTTTCAAAGTAATGCATGGTGATTTAAGAAAATTTTCATGGTTTTGGATGCCTCAATGATTTGTTTAGGGATAAAGACATGATATTTCCACTAGAATGTCATTTCCAAGGAATCGAGACATGTACATATTTTTTTAACCCACCTAATTGAATTTTCATCCTTAATCATAGGAAAATGATACCCTTAAGAGGCCATGTGTGGTTGGTGTATGTAACCTTCTTATCCATTAATGGATAAAATATTTATTTAGGTCGAAAGGTTCATGTCTCTTCCGCTAACCATGTCCAGTCCCTCAAGGCCCGGAGACCTAGATAAAAATCTCAATGGATACCCTTGCAAAGTGATGTGTTTTGGTTTGAGTCATTGTTCATGGTTCTAGATTCCTCAATGGTTTATTTAAGGCCAAAGGCATGGCCATATTCTCTATAGCACCATTTCCAAGGCCCTAATACATTTACATACTTCTCAAAACCACGTAATGGTTTTAATATCCTCAATCATAGGTGAATGATACCCTCAAGAGGCCATGTGTGGTTAGTTGATTTAACATTATTATCCTTGGATGGATAAAAATTACTTTATATCTAGAGGATCAAGTCTCCTCCCTTTACTATGTCCAAGAACCTAGGGCCACATTACAAGGATACATAGAGGAATGGATATCCATGCAAGGTCATGCATGGTACTTTAGGAATTGTCCGTCACTCTCGATGCCTCAATCATTTATTTAGAGCCCAAGGCATGGTAATTTTGCCTAAAGCAATATTCACAAGGCCACAAGACATGCAAAATCCACTCAAAACCACCTATTGGAAACATGGCATAATCAATCATATGCTAATGATACCTTCAATAGAAAATGTGTTGATGGTGGAGGAAATAGTACTATCCCTATATGTATAGAAGAATATTTTAGAGAACGACATTAAGGTCTCCTCCATTAACCATGTCTAAGGACCATCCAACCTAGATACATAGTTCCATAGATACATATCTGAAGTGATAAATGGTGCTTTTAGGTAGTGTTCATAGCTCTATATTCATCAATTATTTCATTATGGAAAAAGACATGGTCTTCTTCTTGGGAACACCATTCTAAATTCCTTGAGACATGTGCACACTACTTAAAACCACCTAATGGTAATAAAATCCTCTATCATAGTCCAATTATACAATTAGGAGGTTGTATGTATTTGGTGGAGGAAAACCTCTTAGCCTGGATGGCTACAAGATTCCCTTAGGGGTGAAGGTTCAAGTATCCTACAGTAACCATGTTGAAGGCCCCAAGGACACAAGACTTAGATACATATTACAATGGATACCCATATGAATTCATGCATGGTACTTTATGGAATTATAATTCATATATTTGGATGATTTAACGATTTCTTTAGGGATAAATGAAAGGAATTATTCCCCATAATTTCACTCCCAAGGCCCTGAGATATGTATATACTGCTCAAAACCACCTAATGACTCTAACATGCTTAATCATAGGATAATTATAATCTCAATATTCCATGTGTTGTTGGTGGAGAAAACCTTCTTAGCCCCACTGGATAGAATATTCCTTTAGGGGTCAAGATTTATGTCTCATCCATTGATCACGTCCAAGACCATAAATCCAAAAGACTTAGATGCATAGTGCCTCAATGGATCTGGATGCATTAATGGTTTCTTTAAGGATACAATCATGGTTGTATTACATGTAATGTCACTACCAAGGAATTTGGACACCTACATAAGGCTCTTGATTTTATAATATGACTCCATTCAATGCGTTGAGATCCATCTCACTATGCAAAAACATTTGATTGTGTCCATATTTGACTATTATGCCAAATATCGACTTTACAGTTTGTATGTTATGGTTAATGGCCTTGATAATTTCCCATTACCTCAATAATATTTTGTTGAGGTATATTTCTTTCAATTTCTTCCCCAACCATTTTCTAAGATGCATCCCTAATGCACAAAAGCACATATTTCCATCCATATCACACTTTAATAATAATGATATCCTATACATAACTTAATCTCATGTGTGATAGTTTGAGTAATCACTCTTAGGTTTGATATGCCTATATCCAATAATTCCTCCTATGAGTAGGTCACATGTTCTCATATTTATTGTCACTTATATAAACACTCAGATTCCAGGGATAGTGTAGAGAGTTCATGGATTTTTTTTAAATCTTACCTTAGGGTTTAAGGCCCAATTTTCCTCCTATGAGATTATAAAAAAAACTTAGAATAACAAAAAAACTCATAATGGTTTTGATTTCCTCACTCGGAGGTAAATAATACGCCCAATATATCATTTGTAGTGGTTTGAGCTGTTGTAGTTGGACTTGATGCAAAAAATATTTTATCAAGATCTCAGGCCTCAGTTTCCTCCCACAAACATGTTAAGATCATAAATGTCCATTTATAGTGCTTAAAACCTCTTGTTTAGATTAATAATCCAAATATTAATCCAAGGATACCTGTAGGAGATCTTATGTAGTGGTTCAAGGTATACTTGTTAATGTTATATGTCGAGATGTTTCCTCTAAGGTAAAAGTCCCCAGTCTCCTCCCGTAATCGTGTATATTCCCTAAATACTTATACCTAGTTTTTTTCTTCAATTCCCCCCATTATCCCTATTATAAGGCCACATATATTATCAAAATTTCACGTGTTTCCTCAACAAATAATTATCATCCCTATATGCTTAGCAGCTTCACATAGGATAATACCTAAGTTTATTATGTTAGTTAGGTTAAGTGTTGGTAGACCTATAACTAGTGATCAAAACCACATAATAACATCAATTCTCACACATAAATTTTAAGAATAAGCTTAGGAAGACATGTGTGTGAACCATATTTCTTGGTCCTAGATTCATAAAATATTCTTTTTCGGGCCCAAGGAAGACTTTTTCTCCCTTGAACATGTCCAAGGAATTTAACCCATGACTTCTCCTCAAAGCCTAATAATGATACTAATATCCATCAAGTAATTTAATAAGATCAATAAAAATATACAATCTCAAATAATCATATTTCAATTCAAATCACTTTTGTTAATATTTTTTAATTATGCCGAAGAGACGCATTGTACAACCTAGTAAGGGGAGATGTGTAAGTCTTTCCATGCTCATCTTAGAGTTGGCATGTGTCATTTATATAAAAAAAAATGATATAAAAAATAATTGTCGCTTCAATTTAGATTTAATTTTTTTTTTCGAACCACATATATAAGACTACAAATTAAAACCATAAACATTCCATTCAAATTTCCTCAACATTTCCACTCTAAAAAAAGGGTTTGCAGTTAGACTCAACATTTTCACTCTACAAAGGGGTTTGCAGTTAGACTCAACATTTTCACTCTAAAAAAAGGGTTTGCACTTAGAGAGATTTGATCCTTTTGGACGTTCCTTTTAATAAATTAAAAATGTCCATCTTTAATTATTTGTTAGTATTAAGAATGATAGGTATTTATTTGCTTGAATAATATTAAAAATGAATAATTGAATTGAGTTATTTACAAAATAATACTTTGGGAACTTGTTGTCCTTGTGGTGCAAAACCTGTTAAATGAATTAGGTGATTTTATTTGTTTTCATAATATAAAAGAAATAATTTAATTTGTTGTGATTGTGGTGTACAACCTCCTAAATTAATCATGAGAATTTATTTGAATGGATATTTTTTAATTAAATTATTTAAAAAATAATTATTTGTTGTTGTGTTTATGGTGAAAATCATCATAATTAAATCCTATTTGTACATGTCTATGTGACAAATATGATATTAGAAAAAATATATGTTACTTGCCAACATGACATTTCTCTAGGCTTAGGATTCCTTTAGCCTAAAGCCTCCTATTTATCTCTCAACCATATTGAGGGCCACTGGACTTATCCCTAGTGATTAAATCCTTAGAATGATGTGTTAATTCCCTTCCATAGAGGCTAAGAATACTGTTATGAAGATGTGTGTTGACCTTTGTGGTGTCTTCTTGGATCTAGGTTCCTAAAAGCTTCTTTTAGGGCCTCAGGGCTAGGTTTTCTCCATTGACCATGTCCATGAATTGAGTCCCATGCCTTGTGCTAAAGGCCTAATAATGATACACATTTATGTCAAGAAATTTAATAATAGAAAAATATTCTCAATGAAATAATCAAATTTCAATTCAAATCATTTTTATTACTATATAATAGTAAAACATTCAAAATGGTTGTTTTTCTTTATTTTCAATTTTGCATTTATTTGTTTAAATAATAGCAATAATGGATAATTGAATTGAGCTATTTACAAAAGAATTAGTTGTGAAAGTGTTGTGTTTGTGGTGAAAAGCCTCATAAATGGATTGTGTGAATTTATTTGCTTAAATATTCTAAGAATTATGAATTGAAATTTTTGTGATTATGGTGCAAAAGCTCATAAATTAATAAGTTTTTGTGATTGTGGTGAAAAAGCTCATAAATTAATCTTTCTTCATTTATTTGAACTAATAAAACAAAAAATAAATATTAGAATTAAGTTATTATACCTGCCTCCGCTTGGTATATTATAATCGATCGAATTCAAACCGCGTTGACTTTGGGTATTAGTTGGTGCATATTGGTGCATATTTAAAAGATTAAAATCTCTATTCCAAAGTTTAACTTTGTAACATGAAAAATAGCAATTTTTAATTTATTAAAATTGTATTTATTTGTGTTGCTATTGGTTAAGCAGGGATGATGTCATCCTCGAAGTTTGCTATCTGGATTTGGGTCGACACCTGTAACAATGACATCATAAAAAATCTTTTCATTGGAGGAAAAGTATCAGTCCAACGGCCAATATTAACACGGTTGCACCGGCAATGAAACTGGCTACCAATTTCATTCTTCCGGATTCCTTCTGAGCACAAGAAGAAGTCGAGGTAACTGCAATTGTATCATTGCTACTGGAGATTTTAGCACAAATCCCTGGGTTTCCTGAAAAGATTCCCCTGCTTCCGACGCTGATAAGCGAGTTGGGAACAGCGCCCCGGAAAAGCTTCCCCTGTTTAACTGATTGTTGGAGAAATCAATAGAGCTAAGGGTCAATCTGGCGAGACTGCTGGGAATCGATCTGGAGAGCTTGTTATTTGACACATTCAAAGAATTCAAAACATGAATAGATCCCAATGTTTCCGGAATGGCTTCGTCCAGATGGTTTCTCGTTGCATTCTATCATGCTATCTCAACCATTAAATCACAGCCGAAAATGCATTGAACAGATACAAAGTAACACATCTATTCTATAATTATCTGGAAGAAGTGTGAAGAATATTTGAAAACGGACCTGAGTTTGCACATGAACGCGAGTGACAATGTTTCCCACTGTCCTTAAAGCAGGAATAACAACAAGTGGTGAAGAATGCCTACGGCCAATTCAATTTGATTAATACAGTGAGAACCTTTTA
>LPNX010246321.1:0-61205 GCA_001517045.1 Pseudotsuga menziesii
GTGCGTTACGAACATAGCCCCAGAGACTCCATTTCATCCCACATATTCCTTGCGGGTAGCCGTATAGGCTTTGTTTTGGACATACTCCAAGTACTCTCGAGTATATCTGGAGTCCCCCCTTAAGCCTAATTTAAACAACTCATACTCCAATTTTAACTTAAAACCTACCAAGATGCAATCGCAAAACATTTATTCCAGACACATGCAAGCACACTGATCATTTTTTACTCCATTTTTAAGGCACTGGTCTTTTCTGTTTCATATATATATTGTGTATCAACTTTGTGCTTTCGTGTGTATCTTCGTATCTTGTCATCTTGATTGCTTATAGTTAAAATATTCAAACTCCTAAATAACTGATTCGGTACAACATCATTACACTAAGAAATCATCCTTAGTAACTTAATAGCATCTACCCCCCTTGGCTTTGTTAGGAGTTGAGCCTAAACGGAGGAGTCAAGAACAAGGTGACAGCCTTGACTCGAGACTTGCGCCCAAGGACACACCGAGTGGCTTGAAGATTTCTGCCACATGATCCAGGTGTGTGAAAATGCGGCAACAGTGAGCAGGCGATCTTAGAAATTTAAGAAAAACTCATCCAAAAAGTAATTAAGAATTAAGAAATACTATTTTGAAAAGCATAACTACTTCTATTCAAAAAGTAATCCAGTGGAAAGGAGGCACATCAATTTAATTGGATTTGTGCCTCCTTTCCATTTTCCCCATTCCTCCAATGATTTTTTTTGTTTCTCTCTTTTCAAAAAGTGTTTTGAGACAGTAGGTTGCAAACATTTATTTGGGTTTGATATTTAATTTGTCTCTATCAAATAATGGATGGATAATAATAGTGGTGAAATGGTTTCATTATGATTTAGGCTTTGTCATATCATGTTGACTAATAATAAGGATTGGTATACAGTTGGTGGCTTGATCAATGAAACAAGGAAACCATCATACCTTGCTACAAAAGGCGTCTAGCTTGTTTATGTAGCAACGAGTAAACAATGTATCGGTATTCTAATAAAAGAGGTATATACACTTGAAACAAAACACATGAGAATCTTGGATGAAGATAAAATCAAAAGAATTGGAAGAGGATGATTGTATTGCGTGCTTGGATTGCTTTGAGGATTATGTTATGTGCTTAGATTCCTTTAAGCTGAATCAAATACTTATCCATACTCCACGTGTCCATAAGTTTCACTCATATTGCATGCTTATGTGGTTGAATAACAATCAAGATTTCCCATATTGTAGGGGAAAATTTTCACCTTAACCAATTTTCATTAGGACCTTTTATACTATCAAAGATTTCATTATACCATATCAAGAGCACACGTTTTGAGTAGCCAATAGTTCATCAATTGCATGTGGGACTAGCCAAGAGTCCATCAACTGCATGTGTTCATAGTATGAATTGAGTTTGTTTATAACAGTTGGATCCCTTCGTTAACATATGTGTACATACATCAAAGAGGAAAATGTTTTGTCAATATGATAGTGAAATATTGGGAATCGATTCATGTAACCTTGTGAAAATCCCCTTCCCTATTTCACTTATAATTTTGTTGTGGTAGCTAGAAACAAGCAGGAAGTCTTATGGATGTGTTACCTTGGAATTGTTTAGTTTCAATTATTTATAATGTAGAAATCCACATATTGTATAAAAAAGGCAGATTCTATATTGTAATCAATTAGTACTTATAATATTATAATGATTGCAATAAAGGGGTTTGTATAATACTTATAAACTCTTAGTATAATGCATATGAAGTTGCTTTCTTTTGAAAAAAGTGTTTGAGACTGCAAATTTTAAACATTTATTTGTCCTTGATCATTATTTGTCTCTATCAAATAACAAATTGATACTAATAGTGGTAAAATATTTTCATTCTATTTAGGCTTCATCATTCATGCTAATTAATAATAGGGATCATATACTATTGGTGTCTTGAGCAATGAATCACGGAAACCATCAGACTTTGTTAGAGGTGTCTATCGTGCTTATGTAGCGTCTAGCCTACTTATGTAGTGATGAGTACAGAATAAAAATATTAATTGATTTTAGTTCGTTGCTAACTTCATGTACATTTAATATTCAAGTGCCAATTTGTGATATCTTGAAAGGGATAAATTTAAAGTTGACCCTTCCTTGGTCTTTCCTACAAAAGAGGTACTTGATTTGTGATGGAAATTAGAGTACAATGATAGGTTTACACCATGGGAAAACTTTAGTCCATGTATTGTTTGGGGTTTTTTTCTCAAAAGACCAATTCGATTTTAGTTTTTCTTCTAGCATAGACTCTTGAATTAGTTTTAATAATCTGTATATTCTCTTTTAAAATTACTAACATAATAATTACTATTACCTTATTAATGTACATCATAAGGGTGGGAACTTCATGTAAGGAATAAGATTGACCAAGTATGATGGTCATCTTAGTGGGTGCGTATATTGTTTTTCCATTTTTCATTAAAGGTGTGAGGAATTTTTAACTTTACTAAAAACATTATTTTTGTTAAATTATCATTTTTTTTTAAATTTAGAATTCATTATAATGATGGTATGGTTATTACTAGTTTTAATTTTAGTCATTTTGTAGATAATTTTATTTGTGTTTGAAAAGATTTAATAAAAACATTCTTAAATCATCTTAATTATGATGGATTAAAAAATTTAGAAATATTAGTATTATAATAAATATTTTGAAATCACAATGTGTATACATTGTATTATAGTCATTAGAATTTATAATAAAATAGATTTTTTATTTTAATTAAAATTTATAATAAAACCGTCTTTTAATTTTAAAATAAATTTAATTAGTTAAAATTTATAGTAAAATTATTTTTATAAAGGTAAAATAGTTAATAAAAAATAATCTTGTAATAAAATAACTAAACATAATATTTTATATAAGGTAGCTAATAAAAGGTTATATTTTCATACCATTAATAGATATAATAGTTTATATATTATACTTTTTATAAATAAATAAATATAATGCTTTATATATTATATTTTTACTTATTTTTAGTAGTATATACTTTTATTTATTTTTCTAAGTATATGGATTTTAGAAATGTTTTATTTTTTTAATTAATTATATATATGAAAAAATACTTCAATTTTATAATATTTTTCGACAATTTATTATTAAAATATTATAAAACGTAAATACCATTTAACTACTGTGTGAGAAAAAGAAGGTGATGTTATATGTTTATTCATTGTTAAACTAAATATATTAATTTTTATACTAGCATACCCATACACGAAGGAAATGAACTAGAAGAAGATGAGAGAAAGTTGTGTGTATGTAAACAATATAATTTGATGTGTTTCTTGTTTCTTCTTACTTTGATTTATGGGTGGAATTGGTATGTATTTTGGTTGAAATATGTTACATGGATGCCCAATGTAATTATCAAATTCTATGACAACCTATGTTGGTAACTTAGGAGCGTTAGATCCAAGTGTGTATAGAATTTCCATGGCGACTTTGAGTGCACCGTTTACTAGTGTTGACAGACAACGAAGCCAGCAGAGGAACGGATCCCTTAAAAAAACACCTTCAGCGTAATAAGAGAATGAACAATTTCATTTTAGTATACAAATTTCTAAATTCAAAATAGTAAAATATTAAAATTTACTAATACTCAATATTTTTACTGATTTTGAACATTTCTTTGTGCTTGTTATTAGACCATATTCTAATAAGCAATCTTATAATGATTTGTAATTTTGATATATATTTTTCAATAATATGACATATATAACTTTATATTAATAGTATAACTTTAGAGAGTTTTTTAATGTAAAAATTAAAAATACAAATTATTAATTTTTTATTAATCTTTTAACTCATCACAAATATGGTAATCTAGGAATGCTTCTCTTAAAGCTTTTTGGGCACAAAAATGAAATTCTAAAGAAAACCATGTCCTTTTTCAACGTCTAACAAACCAAATAAGTGTTGAAATTTGGCGGGTTTGTCATTTTACAAGTCAAAATACTACCACTTAATAAAATTAGCCATCATTAATAAGTGTGAAATTTTAATTGTGTGTGTGCATGATGTGCATGTACGTGTGTGTGGTCTCATTGTCTCTCCTTGTTAGGTAAACTTGACTTGGTCATGGTTTTTTAGGCCCATGGTTTTTGGTGGCCCATTATATTGCTTGTGAAGAATCCTATTTAAAGATTTATAAGATAAACCTTCTTTGTCATTATGTGTGTGTTTGGTTTAATCATTATGTTTATCAATTAAAATTAATTATTATTATGACTGGTAAAATTAAGATTTAAACGTCAAATGAAAGGCAACGTTAAAATTAAAATCTTGATGTGCAAGTTAGGATGTCAAATTTCAACCTTGGTCTTAGTATTAAATTGAGCACATAGATATGTGGACAAACACACAACTCACAAGATAGATCACACCATTTACTCAGTTATTGAAGAATGAAACAGTGCAAAAATGGCTTGCAACTGTGAATGTTTTCATTAATCAAAAAGTAATTAGATAATAATTACAATGAAGTATAATGGCTTAAATAGCCACATGCAATTTGAATCCACATGAGGAAATTCAAATTGATTGGACTCTACTTGATTGTAGGTAACTAAGACCTTGTCTAAATCATTACAGGAGGACTCAATAGTTAACTGGCCTTGTCTAAACCATTATTGGAGTTCAACGGAGTTCTAAAACACAACTCAAGTGTCTAATTCAATGTTAACTGACGCTAACTGAGTATGGTAGGTGAGAAATGCGACTCTCTTGCATGCAGCCATGCAAAACTAGCGCTATCTGAATGTAGAGGACTAGAATTGAATGTAACTGACTCCTAACTCAGTTTCACTAGTCACCAACTCAACTCAATTGACCTTGGTTGGTATCGGCACTCCCAGTGGCTCCTAAATTGTAGGGATTGGTCTAGGAGGCTCCTAAACTGATGCATACAAGTGCAATCAGTGGCAGTAGACCTCAATTAGTGTTCCACACACTTTAGTAACTGGAACATGTGCCCCAATTAGGCCAAGTGGACCCAATGGTGCTAGTGACTAAAAATAGACTGGATGGACTCCCGATTTAGACATGACTCCTGATTTAGACATATGACCAAATTGGACAAGGGAGGATTAATAATCCTAATAGCCCCCTTGAATGCTAACTTGTACAATCTATGGGCCTTGGTAACTAAGACCATAGGTCACCCATTACATCAAGTAAAGTAAGGTAACTACTTAATACAAGGATCTCGGGGAGAAAACACATGGGAAAAAATCCCCCCCTCTATCTAAGTAGATAGAATCTAGATTCAACTTTGAAAAAATTGGAAATATGTTGCTGCAACCTTAATCTCTGTGATGTAGCGAAGCAGCATGAATGGTGTTCTGTGCACAGGTATTCTGGGGCCTGGCATGTAGACTTCTCCTTCTTCTCCCAAAATGATGATGGAAGGAAGGAGGAATGTAACCTTTGTCTCTTGCTGGATGAAGAGGTGTATGATCAGCTCTATTATTCTGAATGTAGTGAGACCGATCCTTTTCCATGTAGCATCTTACAGGGAGTCTATTGCATCTCTCTGAAGGAGGTAAGATTTCATGACATAGTGCAAGGGTCTTTCCTTTATAGTGTCAGGTGGGTTTCCAGTCGTCTTCCTAGCTTCCAGTTTGGAATAAGGGACCGGATCAGGATCTGAATCACCCCGAATATCAATCTCATAAACTAATATAGCTAGATATACAATACTAGTAGAGGCTGCAAAAGAAGTAGATGAAATGATTTTACCTTCCCTTGCAAGTGGCTACTAAGAGTGCACTGGTTCTGAAGGAGGCATGAAGTGTGAGAACTCATATGCTTTGGAGGCATGATTTGCAACACCCTTTTCTATTATGTTCCCAGTAGAGATATCTCTGATATCCACTCAGTCAGGAACAAATATCACTCGCTTTGGAGAGTCACTCACTTTGGAGAGCCAGTATGAGTCATCTGGTATACAGATAAAAGGTTTGAAGCTAGGGAGGGAACACAGAGCACATCTTTGAATCTTCCATGTTCAAGCTTGATAGAACCCTTCCCTTTGGTTTGAATTTGGTTGTTATTTCCCATCTGAATACTAGGACCATCAAAGGACTGTAAGGAAGAGAATAATTCTCTAGAAGTAGCCATATGATTAGAAGCTCCATAATCAATGAGAAAGACTTGCGTTGTTGAACAACTAGCCTTCACTGCATAGCCTTTCCTTTGATATTCTTCATCTTCTTCTTCAGAGTCATCATTTCTTGTGCTAGCAGGTGCAACAATGTTAAGTTTCTTCAAAAGAAGGGCCATTTCATCAAGTTGTCTTCTCATACAGAAGCTTTCTGAATGAAAGCCCCTTCCACATTAAGAACAAAGGACCTTTCTTTTGCCATTGTTCGTTCCTGTCTTCAAACCTGAAGGCTCACTTGACTGCTCTTTCTTCACAGGAGACTTATCTCTTTTCTTCCCTTTATCATTCTCTCCCTTAGGTCCTCCTACAACTAATTCTTGATCTCTGGAAGATCAAATGATCCCCATTTGGATCAACTTGTCCTACTCATAAGTGAGAGATGCAATGAAAGAATTAAGAGTGGGAATCTTCCATTTTGGAGTAGTGATCCTCACCGATTGAAAAGTTGATACAAAGACTAAGTAGTCTGCACTGAGTTTTGAGAGAATGGCGAGGATGAGCTGATCATCTTCCTTCTCCACCTTGCATTGCTTCAACTGGTATATCAGGTTCTTGAATTTTGTGAAAACTTCATTTAGTGTTTCAAAGTTGGATGGATTAAGAGATATTAGTTCATTTTCTAGCTGATGGACCCTCATCTCATCCTGCTTATCAAATAAGGAAGCAAGCTTTTCCCAAATCTCCTTGGGAGTCTTCAATCCTTGGATGCGGAAATGAAGATCTTGAGAGACTGAGAGGAACAAGTATCCATGAGTTTCACCAAGCCTGTTCAAGTACTTTTCTTTGTCATGATTAATAATTGGCACTGCTATGTTTCTTCTATGAGTCTGAAGAGCAACTTGGTGTGAAGGAAGCTCTCCATGTCTTCTTTCCACTGGTGGTAGTTGAAGGGGGTGAGCTGCTCCATTTGAGGGAACATTTTGAATGTAGTAGAGAGGACTGAGATGCTGTAGCTAATGCTGTGAGGGGAATGAGCTGCTTGTAGTGAATTCAGTGAGAGGAGTCGATAAACTGTAAATCACACAATCAAACATACAAAATAAGGTTGACAGTCTGCACTTTTGGAATTTCCTTCACACCCAACATAGTTGATCAAGTAAGCTTGATTAACAATTTCTTAACTTGGGATATTAAGTGGTAAATTCTTCACTTCTCATGTAGTATTGGAAGGAGCAATTTTGCTAAAAAATGATCCAACTGGAGATCTGAGGAGGAGAGGTGCCTTTTCCACCGAGGCTTTGATACCATATTAAACTGAGCACATAGATCTATGGACAAACACACAACTCACAAGAGAGATCACACAATTTACTCAGTTATTGAAGAATGAAATAGTGCAAAAAGGGCTTGCAACTGTGAATGCTTTCATTAATAAAAAAGTAATTAGATAATAATTACAATGAAGTATAATGCTTAAATTGCCACATGCAATTCAAATCCACATGAGGAAATTTGAATTAATTAGACTCTACTTGACTGTAGGCAACTAATACCTTGTCTAAATCATTATAGGAGGACTCAATAGTTAACTAACCTTGTCTAAACCATTATTGGAGTTCAACGGAGTTCTAAAACAAAACTCAAGTGTCTAATTTAGTGTTAACTTGTAAAGAACCCAAGATGCCATTCAATAAAAAGAAAAAGAATTTCATGCACTGTAACACCTCCCACTTCGATAACAATCTCCCATGTCAAAAATAAAGGAAAAGTCAAAGGACAAGCTTATACACTTGATAACCAAACTATTTCTAACTTACAAGCATACCTTTATAGTTCATATTTGAAATCAACATACGTCCACATCCTTATTTAATTATTCATCACACCCATGCACTTATGAAATTTTATGACCAAATATTTTATGCATTTTGTCTTGCTATTGCTAACAAACCTTTAGAAATGGATCTTCAATGAAAGAGTTACCTTGTAACATAATACATCTTCATTTGCGCTACAAGAGATAGTCATAACCATGACATAAACTTCTTGACTCTAACTATACAATGCGTTCTATTTTTTCATAAACATGTTTTCTCCTCAATAGAAAATACATTATGTGCAGCTTCAACTATCATTTTGTAACATAACCACATTTCGACATACCATGACTTACGACTTCTTAACTAACATATGGGTTTCATAAGTGACTACAATCAATGTAGCGACCCTAAAACAAAATAGAAATTTCTTTTCAAAAAACTACTTATGCCTTCAATAGTATGACACAATAAACATTGTAAAACAAGCACTGAAAGTGGGTTGGTCCTTTGAGTAAGCTTGCTACCTCCGAGTCAGCATGATTTGACAAATAATAAAGTCAACTATTTGGATGATGAGGTGATTCCTTTTTTTCCTTTACACATCATTTTCTTTTCAATACCAGCATTAGTCTCAAGTGGTTTACATGGTAGTTAAATGCGACTTCATATCTAAATCTTAGATTTCCTACTTAATGGGAAAACTCATCATTCAATCATGATAATACCATAATATTACATTAATTATTCTCATAACATAAATGTGCTTAAATCCTTGAAGTTGTATTGGTTTGACTAACGCGATCCATAGTTCATCGAAATAAGGAAATGGATAATTCTTAATACATGCAAGGATCACATACCACCACCTGGAGCAAGATCATGGAAATAAATACACAAGGTACATAATTAAGAATAAACCACAAATAAATACACAAGTGCACAATTAAGAAGAGACAACCATATACGTGATTCTCCCCTAACTAGGGGTTACATCAACCAAATTTTAATATTTTCTATTAAATTATTCAACTCGACGTTACAAGGTGTAGTTACATCGCTACACCCCCTCCACAAATATATCTTATAGAGAACAAAACCCTGTTACAAACATGACCTTTGTTGCAAGGTCTTCCTCTTTGACAACAACAAAGTTAATAAAATCCACTCCCAAATTATTTCGCTGATTCTAGCATGAACTAATCATCGTAGATTTATTTAGTATTTACAAATTAAATTTAGAGAGGTAACCATCAACCACGCTTATGCTCACGGTTTGGTTAACTCAAGTGTTTTCTTTTGAAAAAAAAACAAAGGGCAGCTTAAAGTCAAACTAGAATTCTGGGGTTTTGGTTCCCCGACCAAAGAAAGCGTTCGAGGGTTTAAAGTTTCCGCTATCACGTTTTTCCCATCCACACTCCACACGACCCAAGTCTTACTGATGCCTAAAGTACTTAAGGCATTCAGTTCCGTAAAACAAGTAGAGGATTATCCTGTAGATATAGTTTTCCACAATTCTTAAAGTGATCTGGTCTATATAAATACTCTATGGAGCTGAAAACATATAATCTATGATGGTGCAAGTTCAATGACTATACGTAACTCTGGCAAGATCTACAACATTTATCTCCTTCGTTTACTATTGTGATTACAGGATCCCATTTACTTTTGTGCTTATGGATCGCACTGAGGCCAGCAACTGAATATCTTGATGTGTTTCCACAAGAGGATCGACACTATTATGGTATCACAAATGATTGAACAAAATATCTGCAATCAGCTTTTACCAAGGATAAACATTATTTTTCCTACAAAAGGAACATGATATTACCAATCAAGAGGGGGGGAGGTTTCCATTGAAATACTTGAAAAATTCTTTCTTAGATTTTCTGTGTATTCCTCTTGTCATACACGTGAAATCTCACAATGGGAACACTCATCCCTACCAAGCAATTATATGTGGGCCAGTTTAAGGAATCTGGTGCGTATATGCATATACGGTTTTATGACAGTCAAACAACCTAGGCCGCACTAACGCCCATCCATTTTCCAAAGGATTCAGATATAGTACCGACACACGTATAGATATCCTTTTCAGAAACAAATCTATGCATAAATCACTGTTCTCATAAAGGATAACCCAGAATTAGAGTTGATGCCGAAAAGGTGTAGTAGACTCCAATCTACCATCGCACACAGAGGAATAATTTTCCTATGTAGAAACTAACTATATGTAAAAACTTAAAACTCAAAATTTGAACCCTATGGATCTTATGGGCACCCCCCCAAAGTCTTCAACAGACTACTGCTCGGTCCCGGAGCATGCATAACTATCATATAATAAACTATATGAAAGTATGGATAACATATATAAAAAGAATCACAGCACATGACAAGCCATAACCAACATGAAATCAAAAGGTGCTTGCAACAGGAATCCAACCTACCATCCACTTGCACGGGGGTAGAACTCTTAAAATACAAGAAAATTTTATCAAAATCCAAACCCTTGAAAGAATAAGATGACAGAAAAACAAGCTTATGATTGCTGGTTACTACTGATTGATTTCAGAAAGGTTCAAGAGCTTACACAGTACCACCCCGAAGTCCCGACCGAGGCTATCCAACGCAACAAGCCTGTGCCCCCTTTCCCTAGAGAAAAACTCTCTTTTCAAGATGCAGAGATTGGATGTATTCCTTTTGGAAAACCACAGAGGTCACTACTTCTTGAGAAAATAAGGAGTGGAGAGCAATTGTGCGGAGCTTGACTACTCTAGAAAAACGCAGAGGAGGCTACCTTTGAGGTAAAATGCAGAGATCAATTTCTATTAGAAGGGAACATAGAGCTCCCTCCATTCAACAGAGAAATGTTCTATTGCCCCATTTCCCTAAAGATCTTGGTGATTTAACCTCCTGCTGAGCGCTCATGCCCCAACTCACACTGTCTAGGAGCTAGTTGGTGCTTCTCTTTCCCAAACGACTGACATACCCCCCAGGATTTTCTCCTTGCTACGGGTATAACCTGCAAGATTTACTCCATGAAAAATCACACCTTTTTAATTATTATTTAAAAGGAAAAAATCCCTATGTCCCCTACCTTTCTAACCATAGATTTAAGGAGTTATGCCGCTTGGCTTTTTCGTTAGAAAAAACCCTATTCGCCTGGTGCTAAAGCTGAGAGACTAGGAGAATACTATTTTATAAGAAATAGCAATAAGATATTATACATATACATAGTCCAATTTAATTATATATATATATANTATATATAAAGACGGTTCTTTTAGTTCTTAGGATATATCTTATATATATACCAATAGTTATATCTTCTGTAGAATTTCTCCTAGTGGAATATACCTGTATTTTCATATTTTGCATATAGTTTGTATCGATGATGGTGAGTTATTTTCACACACTACCTCTATTCTCAACATTGTACTTGGTAAGACATTCACGTTTTGTTTCTCTTTGGTTAACACAACAAGATTATTGGGATTCCATATCTTGTTAACCATGTAACCTATCCTCCCCACAACTTACTTTACCTTAGGATGATACCCAAGATTTTAATATATATAAGTTTCAGGTATTTATGGTGGGGCCTTAGCCTTGAGTTCCTCACCAACAAATTAGTACAGTAAATAATCAACATTACAATAAATTAGGGTTACATAAGAGGGATATTACATCCTCCCCCACTTAAGATAACACTGTCCTCGATGTTCCCGCGTTTCAACAATTTTCCTTCTTCTCTTGAGTCATCTTTGTTCCTTCGTCTTTTGTTCTGATCCCTTGGACCTTTCCTGATATTCGTAATTTGCTATTGTTCTTTACCTGTAATTTCCTGTAACAAGATTACATCTACCAAATTTTGTTTAGTCACACATGCGAAATTCTATTTTTCCACTAGAATATAAACAAGGGGTCCCTTTGCGGCACCATAATTGTGAGTTATGAAAGATCTTGCAGTCTTGAGTTGTACTTTTAACATCACAATACATAATTATTTCCTCAATAATGAAACGAATTCATAAGTATTTCCATATTTATTCATTAAGACATGTAACCGTCTAATTGACTTGGAAAATTTGTTAACACATCTTTCATTTTCACTATTTTCCAAACTCTCCCTTGAGTTCTTTTGCCAGTTCTTGTGTGGACTTACACGTATTTCTGAGGTTACTCTCCCCTTGACCACTCGTCAATTTTTTTTTTCCCTCAGTGACATCAAACAGCGTCCTATCTTCCAGATGTCCAGGTTTTCCTAGGTCTTATTCTTGCCACACCATATTCCTAACACCAATGTGCTCACACGACAATTGCTTTCCTAACACCATTGTGTTCCTATAGCATATATGCCTAACACCAATGTGCTCACGCGGCAATCACTTGCCTAACACCATTGCTCCCGCATCATTCAATATTTTCCTTGTTCATTTTTAGTACAAATTTCAACTTCAACCATTCGTAGTGCACACTCCTTGGTGCTTCGCATGACTTTACTGTTATTGTCCCGTTTGATGATATTGGCTTTATGGTTAATATAATTAACCTCTATCGATAAACACAATTTTCATTCATTTAATCAATATTTCCTAAGTTGTAGTGATTATACTCTTACCATCATTCATGGTTCATACAATCTCTTAATTCATTCAAAATAAACCATCATGTATTTACAAGTGGATTTAAAATCCATGTCTTAGGTTGATCGTGAGATGGTCAAAATCATATTAAAACCCTGGAATATCAGTTCATAACATTATGCATCGTTCATTTTCAAATATTAATAGCAACTCTCAAAACTGAGACATGATATCTGCAACTCGATCATTAGAGAAGAGGTTTGAATTTCCGAACTATAATGATTTCAAAGTAAACATCTTACTCTCTCCTTTGGCATTCAATCAAAACGATTTAGCAAGCAAAATAATTTAGATGCAATATTTTACCGTTTAGATTTGTTAAACTAATCACTGGTTAGCAGAGGCATCATATAAGTGCCATCAAACATTTGTTAGAGATACAGAAAACCCAAACCAATGCATTAGCGGAATTTGGACACATTGACACGTTATCAGACCTAAGGCAAGTCCAACGCTTTACCAGCAATTTCAACGGCAACGTTTATTAGCTCTATTCAAGCCAACACAATGCATTACCGAGATTGGGCATCAAACGTCATTAGATCTGAAGGATATAATTCATAACCAAATTGCGATATCAAATTCGTACACGCTGATCCAAAAGAAGTTTACATGCATCAAATCTAGCTATGGCTTAGATGGAAAGCATTTAGACAATTTCGTGTTTCAAAATATTGTAAAGCATTATTAACTACTTACTAATCCTAGCAATCTAGTTGCAGCAGTGGGACAGTAATAAATTATAATTTATACCTGTCAGCTTCCCCCTGTGAGTAACACCTACACACAAGAAATAGATTTATGTATAAAATAATACAAATTTTGATTACGCAAATGTGAATTACAATAGCCAACCATTCGTGCATCTGCATCATCAATACAATGTGGGTCGATTCCAAATCGATTTGGTCCTTAAGAAAACTCAAAACACAAACTATATTCACATTTGGAGATCATACTCCTAAAGTCATATGTCAACTAGGAACATAGTATGCAGAGTATAGAGTTTTACACAACACAAATCTATACTGTATTCATACATCAGATTTGAAGAAATCGAACCAAAGAAAAAATGTCAAATCTTTTAAGCACAAAATAGACATAAAAGGAACTATCTTTAGAGAGGCAGTTGCAAGTTTGTAGCACAAAATTTTTCTTTCAATCAGGCAAAGGAAAATGTGTGAATATGATCTCTAGAAGGTAGTTTTCAAATTTATTGCCCAACGGCCCATTATACAACATTTACGTGATTTCCTAGAATTACTTTGTTGTTTGAGAATACAGATAACATAACCAAATGTCATGTGAACCTATTCTAGTTGTCTTTAATGCATAAATAAACACGAGAATCCAAAATCAATCTAGAATATAATCTCGTTGACCTAAATCTAGAAATATTTCATTGTTAATATGAACATCCAACAATTATAACAGAAAACAAATACAAAAATTAAGTAGACATAGAGCTTCCGACCACATTATTCCTATAATTATCCTGCATTTATAATCCACCTTTATTCGAGTCGGATGTGGGTTGAATTTGCTAGTTATGATTGCATAGAATTCTATTCCAGACAGGGAACCTGACTTAGGGGCCAGAATAACTCATAGCTCAAATCGGAGCCACCACCTATTCATCAATTACCTAAGTTCTACATGCATCTGTCAGATAGGAAAAAGTTGGAGCAAGTAAATTTCGACAATAAGTTAAAATATAAACTCACAGATACCTTTGCAATTGCCCTTAAATTTACATAAGATTTTTGGTAAGTTTCAGAAGGAGTTGTAACAATTTTAGTATGTCTTAAGCATAACTATACATAGCCTCCAATAGAAAACGCTACTGCAAAATAATTCATTCCAGTTTCAAACATTATTGGGATAACCTCTAGTCCAATTTTTGATACCTTACCATAAGAATCGGTCATGAGCCATTTTGGTTTTGACAAAAGAATTACACACCCACTTTTTTTATACCTTTTCCATGAAATTTCTTTGATCCTCTTCGTTACCTCCTTCAATATTTGGAGGCCTACTTGGACAACTTATTCCCCCTTGTTCATCATTGTCATGCATCCAAAAATAAAGATATTTGATTGGTTAGAACTATTCATATTCATTCTTCATAACTACATGTTGAGCCCAAATAGGCCCGAGTGCTGTCACTCCGGCTCTGATACCATATGTAATGAACCCAAGATTTCATTCAATAAAAAGAAAAAAAAATCATGCACTGTAACACCTCCCACTTCGATAACAATCTCCCATGTCAAAAATAAAGGAAAAGTCAAAGGACAAGATTATACACTTGATACCCAAACTATTTCTAACTTTCAAGCATACCTCCAGAGTTCATATTTGAAATCAACATACGCCCACATCCTTATTTAATTATTCATCACACCCATGCACTTATGAAATTTTATGACCAAATATTTTATGCATTTTGTCTTGCTATTGCTAACAAACCTTTAGAAATGGATCTTCAATGAAAGAGTTACCTTGTAACATAATACATCTTCATTTGCGCTACAAGAGATAGTCATAATCATGACATAAACTTCTTGAACTAACTATACAATGCGTTCTATTTTTTCATAAACATGTTTTCTCCTCAATAGAAAATACATTATGTGCAGCTTCAACTATCATTTTGTAACATAACCACATTTCGACATACCATGACTTGCGACTTCTTAACTAACATATGGGTTTCGTAAGTGACTACAATCAATGTAGCGACCCTAAAAAAAAATAGAAATTTCTTTTCTGAAAACTACTTATGCCTTAAATAGTATGACATTATAAACATTGTAAAACAAGCACTGAAAGTGGGTCGGTCCTTTGAGTAAGCTTTCTACCTTAGTGTCAGCATGATTCGACAAATAATAAAGTCAACTATTTGGATGATGAGGTGATTCCTTTTTTTCCTTTACACATCATTTTATTTTCAATACCAGCATTAGTCTCAAGTGGTTTACATGGTAGTTAAATGCGACTTCATATCTAAATCTTAGATTTCCTACTTACTGGGAAAACTCATCATTCAATCATGATAATACCATATTATTACATTAATTCTTCTCATAACATAAATGTGCTTAAATCCTTGAAGTTGTATTGGTTTGACTAACATGATCTATAGTTCATTGAAATAAGGAAATGGATAATTCTTAATACATGTAAGGATCATATACCACCACCTAGAGTGAGATCATGGAAATAAATACACAAAGTACAGAATTAAGAATAGACCACAAATAAATACACAAGTGCACATTTAAGAGGAGACAACTATATACGTGGTTCGTCCCTAAATAGGGTTTACATCCACCAACTTTTAATATTTTCTATTAAATTATTCAACTCGAGGTTACAAGGCGTAGTTACAGAACTACATCTCCTCCACAAATATATCTTATAGAGAACAAAACCCTGTTACAAACCCAACCTTTGTTGCAAGGTCTTCGTCTTTGACAAGAACAAAGTTAATAAAATCCACTCCCAAATTATTCCATTGATTCCAACATCAACTAATCAAACTAGAGTTATTCAGTATTAACAAATTAACTTCAAAGAGGTAACCATTAGGGAACGCTTATGCTCACAGTTTGGTTAACTCAAGTGTTTTCTTTAAAAAAAAAAACAAAGGGCAGCTTAAAGTCAAACTAGAATTCTGGGGTTTTGGTTCCCCGACCAAAGCAAGCGTTCGAGGGTTTAAACCTTTTGCTATTACGTTTTTCCCATCCACACTCCACACGACCCAAGTCTTACTGATGCCCAAAGTACTTAAGGCATTCAGTTCCATAAAACAAGTAGAGGATTATTCTGTAGATATAGTTTTCCACAATTCTTAAAGCAATATGGAGTATATAAATTCTCTACGGAGTTGAAAATGTATAATTTATGATGGTGAAAGTTCAATGCCTATACGTAGCTCCGACAAGATCTACAACATTTATCTCCTTCGTTTACTATTGCGCTTACGGGATCCCATTTACTTTTGTGCTTATGGATCGCACCGAGGCCAGCAAATAAATATCTTGATGTCTTTCCATAAGAGGATCGACACTATTATAGTATCACAAATGATTGAACAGAATATCTGCAATTAGCTTTTACCAAGGATAAACGTTATTTATCCTACAAAAGGAACATGATATTACCAATCAAGAGGGGGGGAGGTTTCCATTTAAATACATGAAAAATTATTTCTACGATTTTCTGTGTATTCCTCTTGTCATACATGCGAAGGCTCACAACGGAAGCACTCATCCCTACCAGGAAATTATATGTGGGTCAGTTTAAGGAATCTGGTGCGTATATGCATATACGGTTTTACGATAATCAAACAACCTAGGCAGCACTAACGCCCATCCATTTTCCAAAGGATTCAAATATAGTACTGACACACGCATAGATATCCTTTTCAGAAACAAATCTATGCATATATCACCATTCTCATAAACGAAAGCCCTGAATTAGAGCTGACGCCGAAAAGGTGTAGTAGAATCCAATCTACCATCGCACGCAGAGGAAGAATTTTCCTATGTAGAAACTAACTGCATGTAAAAACTTAAAACTCAAAATTTGAACCCTATGGATCTTATGGACGCCCCCCAAAAGTCTTCAATAGACTACCGCTCAGTCCTGGAGCGTGCATACCTATCATATAATAAAATATATGAAAGTATGGATAACATATATAAAAAGAATCACAGCTCGTGCCAAGCCGTAACTAGCATGAAATCAAAAGGTGCTTGCAATAGGAATCCAACCTACCATCCTCTTGCACGGTGGTAGAACTCTTAAAATAAAAGAAATATTTATCAAAATCTATACCCTTGAAAGAATAATATGACAGAAAAAAAGCTTATTATTGCTGATGACTACTGATTGATTTCAGAAAGGTTTGAGAGCTTACACAGTACCACCCTGGAGTCCCGGTCGAGGCTATCCACCGTAGCAAGCATGTGCCCCCTTTCACTGGAGAAAAACTCTCTTTTCAAGATGCAGAGAATGGATGCCTTCCTTTTGGAAAAGCGCAGAGGTCACTACTGCTCGAGAAAATAAGGAGTGGAGAGCGATTGTGCAGAGCTTGACTACTCCAGAAAAATGCAGAGGAGGATACCTCTGAGGTAAAATTCAGAGATCGATTTCTACTGGAAGGGAAAGTAGAGCTCCCTCCATTCGACAGAGAAATGTTCTATCTGCCCCCTTTCCCTGAAGGCCTTGGTGATTTAACCTCCTGCTGAGCGCTCATGCCCCTAATCGCGCTTTCTAGGAGCCAATGCCTAGGATTTTGTCCTTGCTACGGGTATAACTGGCAAGATTTACTCCATGAAAAATCACACCTTTTTAATTATTATTTAAAATAAAAAAGCAATCCCTATGTCCCCTACCTTTCTAACCATAGATTTAAGGAGTTATGCCGCTTGGCTTTTTCCTTAGAAAAAACCCTATTCGCCTAGTTCTAAAGCTGAGAGAATAGGAAAATACTATTTTATAAGAAATAGCAATAAAATCTTATACATATACATAGTCCAATTTAATTATATATATATATATATATATTGCAAATCAATCATATATATATGTATGTATGTATATGGTGTGAACCAAAATAAAGGTATAAGATGAGATGAGGTCATGTTATTATATATATATATAAATCTGGTTCTTTTAGTTCTTAGGATATATCTTATACATACACCAATAGTTATATATTCTGTAGAATTTCTCCTAGTAGAATATACCCGTATTTCCATATTTTGCACATAGTTTGTATCGATGATGGTGAGTTATTTTCACACACTACCTCTATTCTCAACGTCCTACTTGGTAAGACATTCATGTTTTGTTCCTCTTTGGTTAACACAATGGGATTATTGGGATTCCATATCTTGTTAACCATGTAACCTATCCTCTGCATGACTTACTTTACCTTAGGCTAATACCTAGGATTTTAATTTATATAAGTTTCAAGTATTTTTGGTGGGGCCTTGGCCTTGAGCTCCTCACCAGCAAATAAGTACAATAAATAATCAACATTACAATAAATTAGGGTTACATAAGAGGGATATTACATCCTCCCCCACTTAAGATAACACCGTCCTCGGTGTTCCTGTGTTTCAATAATTTTCCTTCTTCTCTTGAGTCATCTTTGTTCCTTCCTCTTTTGTTCTGTTCCCTTGGACCTTTCTTGATCTTCGTAAGTCGCTATTGTTCTTTACCTGTAATTTCCTATTACAAGATTAGATCTACCCAAATTTTGTTCAGTCACACATGCGAAATTCTATTTTTCCACTAGAATATAAACAACGGGTCCCTTTTTGGCACCATAATTGCAATTTATGGAAGATATTGCAATCTTGAGTTGTACTTTTAACATTAGAATACATAATTATTTCCTCAATAACGAAACTAATTCATAAGTATTTCCATATTTATTCATTAATACATGTAACCATGTAATTGAGTTGGAAAATTTGTTAACACATCTTTCATTTTCGCTATTTTCCAAACTCTCCCTTGATTTCTTTTACCAGTTCTTGTGTGCACTTACGTCTATTTCTGAGGTTACTCTCCCCTTGACCACTCGTCAAAATTTATTTATTTTTCCTCAGTAACATCAAACAGTGTCCTGTCTTCCAGATGCCCATCTTTGCCTAGGTCTTATATTTATTGCCACACCATATTCCTAACACCAATGTGCTCATGCGGCAATTGCTTGCCTAACACCATTGTGTTCCTGTAGCATATATGCCTAACACCAATGTGTTCACGCGACAATCACTTGCCTAACACCATTGTGCTCCCCTAGCATTTAATATTTTCCTTGTTTGCTTTTAGTACAAATTTCAACTTCGACTATTCATAGTGCACACTCCCTGGTGCTTCGCATGACTTTATTGTCATTGTCCCGTATCATGATATTGGCTTTACTGTTAATATGATTAACCTTTATCAATAAACACAATTTTCATTCATTTAATCAATATTTCCTAAGTGGTAATGATTGTACTCTTACTATCATTCATGGTTCATACAATCTCATAATTCATTCAGAATAAACCATCATGTATTTACAAGTGGATTTAAAATCCATGTCTTAAGTTGATCGTGAGATGGTCGGAATCATATTAAAGCCCTGCAATGTCAGTTCATAACATTATGTGTCGTTCATTTTCAAATATTAATAACAACTCTAAAAACTGAGACATGATATCTGCAACTCGATCATTAGAGAAGAGGTTTGAATATCCGAACTATAACGATTTCAAAGTAAACATCTTACTCTATCCTTCGTCATTCAATCATAATGATTTAGCAAGCAAAATAATTCAGAGGCAATATTTTACCCTTTAGATCTATTAAACTAATCACTGGCTAGCAGAGGCATTATATAAGTGCCATCAAACGTTTGTTAGAGATATAGAAAACCCAAACCAATGCATTAGTGGAATTTGGACACATTGACACGTTATCAGACCTAAGGCAAGTCCAACGCTTTACCAGCAATTTCAATGTCAACGTTTATTACATCTATTCAAGCAAACACAATGCATTACCGAGATTGGGCATCAAACGTCATCAGATCTAAAGAATATAATTCATAACCAAATTGCGGTATCAAATTCGTACACGCTAATCCAAAAGAAGTTTACATGCATCGAATATAGATATGGCTTAGATGGAAAGCATTTAGAGAATTTCATGTGTCAAAATATTGTAAAGCGTTATTAACTACTAACCAATCGTAGCGATCTAGTTGCAGCAGTGGGCAAGTAATAAATTATAATTTATACCTGTCAGCTTCCCCCTGTGAGTAACACCTACACACAAAAAACAGATTTATGTATAAAATGCTACAAATTTTGATTATGCAAGTGTGAATTACAATAGCCAACCATTCGCGCATCTGCACCATCAATACAATGTGGGTCGATTCCAAATCGATTTGGTCCTTAAGAAAACTCAAAACACAAACGATATTCATATTTGGAGATCATACTCCTAAAGTCATATGTCAACTAGGAACATAGTATGAAGAGTATAGAGTTTTACACAACGCAAATCTATACTGTATTCAAACATCAGATCTAAAGAAATCGAACCAAATAAAAAATATCAAATATTCTTAAGCACAAAATAGATATAAAATGAACTATCTTTAGAGAGGCAGTTGCAAGTTTGTAGCACAAAATTTTTCCTTCAATCAAGCAGAGGAATATGTGTGAATATGATCTCTAGAAGGCAGTTTTCAAATTTGTTGCCCAACGGCCCATTATACAATATTTACACGATTTCCTAGAATTACTTTGTTGTTTGAGATTCCAGATAACATAACCAAATGTCATGTGAACCTCTTCTAGTTGTCTTTAATGCATAAAGAAACACAAGAATCCAAAATCAGTCTAGAAAATCATCCCATTAACCTAAATCTAGAAATATTTCATTGTTAATATGAACATCCGACAATTATAATGGAAAAAAAATACAAAAATTAAGTAGACATGGAGCTTCCGACCACATTATTCCCATAATTATCCTGCATTTATAATCCACCTTTATTCGAGTCGGATGTGGGTTTAATTTGCTAGTTATGATTGCATAGAATTCTATTCCAGACAGGGAACCTGATTTAGGGGCCAGAATAACTCACGGCTCAAATAAGAACCACCACCTATTCCTCAATCACTTAAGTTCTACTTGTGTTTTCCAGATAGGATAAAGTTGGAGCAAGTAAACTTTGACAGTTACTTAAAATATAAACTCACAGATACCTTTACCATTGCCCTTAAATTTACATAAGATTTTTGGTAAGTTTCAAAAGGAGTTGTAACAATTTTAGTCGGACATGCCGCAGCACTCGACGTCTTAAGCAAAACTATACATACACTCCAATAGAAAACCCTACTGCAAAATAATTCATTCCAGTTTCAAACATTGTTGGGATAACCTCTAGTCCAATTTTTGATACCTTACCATAAGAATGGGTCATGAGCCATTTTGGTTTTGACAAAAGAATTACTCACCCACTTTTGTTATACCTTTTCCATGAAATTTCTTTGATCCTCTTTGTTACCTCCTTCGATATTTGGAGGCCTACTCGGACAACTTATTCCCCCTCGTTCATCATTGTCATGCATCCACAAATAAAGATATTTGATTGGTTAGAACTATTCATATTCATGCTTCCTAACTACATGTTGAACCCAAATAGGCCCGAGTGCCATATGGAGTATATAAATTATCTACGGAGCTGAAAACGTATAATTTATGATGGTGCAAGTTCAATGCCTATATGTAGCTCCGACAAGATCTACAACATTTATCTCCTTCGTTTACTATTGCGCTTACAAGATCCCATTTACTTTTATGCTTATGGATCGCTCCCATTTAATTTTGTGCTTATGGATCGCACCAAGGCTAGAAACAAAATTTCATGATGTCTTGCCACAAGAGGATCAACACTATTATGGTATCACAAATGATTGAACAGAATATCTGCAATCAGCTTTTACCAAGGATAAATGTTATTTATCCTACAAAAGGAACATGATATTACCAATCAAGAGGGGGGGAGGTTTCCATTGAAATACTTGAAAAATTATTTCTTATATTTTCTGTGTATTCCTCTTGTCATACATGCGAAGGCTCACCACGGGAACACTCATCCCTACCAGGAAATTATATGCGGGTCAATTTAAGGAATCTGGTGCGTATATGCATATACGGTTTTACGACAGTCAAACAACCTAGTCCACACTAAAGCCCATCCATTTTCCAAAGGATTCAGATATAGTACCGACACATGCATAGATATCCTTTTCAGAAACAAATCTATGCATAAATCACTGTTCTCATAAAGGACAACCTAGAATTAGCGTTGACACCGAAAAGGTGTACTAGACTCCAATCTACCATTGCACACAGAGGAAGAATTTTCCTATGTAGAAACTAACTGTATGTAAAAACTTAAAGCTCAAAATTTGAACCTTATGGATCTTATGGATGCCCCCCCAAAGTATTCAATAGACTATCGCTCCGTTCCGGAGCATGCATACCTATCATCTAATAAACTATATGAAAGTATGGATAACATATATAAAAAGAATCACAGCACGTGACAAGCCATAACCAGCATGAAATCAAAATGTGCTTGCAATAGGAATCCAACCTACCATCCGCTTGCATGGGGGTAGAACTCTTAAAATACAAGAAATATTTATCAAACTCCATACCCTTGAAAGAATAAGATGACTGAAAAAAAAGCTTATGATTTTCGATGACTACTGATTGATTTCAGAAAGGTTCGAGAGCTTACACAGTACCACCCCGGAGTCCCTGCCAAGGCTATCCAACACAACAAGCCCGTGCCCCCTTTCCCTGGAGAAAAAATCTCTTTTCAAGACGCAGAGATTGGATGCCTTCCTTTTGGAAAAGTGCAGAGGTCACTACTGCTTGAGAAAATAAGGAGTGGAGAGCGAATATGCGGAGCTTGTCTACTCTAGAAAAATGCAGAGGAGGCTACCTCTATGGTAAAATGAAGAGATCGATTTCTACTAGAAGGGAACGTAGAGCTCCCTCCATTTGATAGAGAAATATTCTATTTGCCCCCTTTCCCTGAAGAGCTTGGTGATTTAACCTCCTGCTGAGCGCTCATTCCCTGACTTGAGCTGTGTAGGAGCTAGCTGGCGCTACTCTTTCTCGAACGACTGACATACCCCCCGGGATTTTCTCCTTGCTACGGGTATAACTGACAAGATTTACTCCATGAGAAATCGCACCTTTTTAATTATTATTTAAAAGAAAAAAACAATCCCTATGTCCCCTACCTTTCTAACCATAGATTTAAGGAGTTATGCCGCTTGGCTTTTTCCTTAGAAAAAACCCTATTTGCCTGGTGCTAAAGCCGAGAGAATAGAAGAATACTGTTTTATAAGAAATAGCAATAAAATATTATACATATACATAGTCCAATTTAATTATATATATATATATATATATTGCAAATCAATCATATATATATATATATATATATATATATATATATATATATTGCAAATCAATCATATATATATATATATATATATATATATATATATATATACTAAAATCCGGTTCTTTTTGTTCTTAGCATATATCTTATATATATATACTAATAGTTATATCTTCTGTAGAATTTCTCCTAGTAGAATATACCCGTATTTCCATATTTTGCGTATAGTTTGTATCGATGATGGTGAGTTATTTTCACACACTACCTCTGTTCTCGACGCCATACTTGGTAAGACATTCACGTTTTGTTCCTCTTTGGTTAACACAACAGGATTATTGCGATTCCATATCTTGTTAACCATGTAACCTATCCTCCGCACGACTTACTTTACCTTAGGCTGATACCTTGGATTGAGCTCCTCACCAACAAATAAGTACAGTAAATAATCAACATTACAATAAATTAGGGTTACATAGGAGGGATGTTACATCCTCCCCCCTTAAGATAACACCATCCTCGGTGTTCCTGCATTTCAACAATTTTCCTTCTTCTCTTGAGTCATCTTTGTTCCTTCCTCTTTTGTTCTGATCCATTGGACCTTTCCTAATCTTCATAAGTCACTATTGTTCTTTACTTGTAATTTCCTGTAACAAGATTAGATCTACGAAAATTTTGTTCAGTCACACAAGCGAAATTCTATTTTTCCACTAGAATATAAACAACGGGTCCCTTTGCGGCACCATAATTCCGAGTTATGGAATATCTTGCAGTATTGAGTTGTACTTTTAACATCACAATACATAATTATTTCCTCAATAATGAAACTGATTCATAAGTATATCCATATTTATTCATTAAGACATGTAACCATCTAATTGACTTGGAAAATTTGTTAACACATCTTTCATTTTCACTATTTTCCAAACTCTCCCTTAAGCTATTTTGCCAGTTCTTGTGTGGACTTACGTCTATTTATGAGATTACTCTCCCCTTGATCACTCATTAAAAGTTTTTTTTTCCTCAGTGACATCAAACAACGTCCTATTTTCTAGATGTCCAGCTTTGCCTAGGTCTTATTCTTGCCACACCATATGCCTAACACCAATGTGCTCACGCAGCGATCGCTTTCCTAACACCATTGTGTTCCTGCAACATATATGCTTAACACCAATGTGCTCACGCGACAATCACTTACCTAACACCATTGTGCTCCCGCAACATTCAATCTTTTCCTTGTTCGTTTTTAGTACAAATTTCAACTTCGACTATTCATAGTGCACACTCCTTGGTGCTTCGCATGACTTTACTGTCATTGTCCCATTTCATGATATTGGATTTACGGTTACTATGATTAACCTCTATCGATAAAAACAATTCAATATTTCCTAAGTTGTAGTGATTGTACTCTTACCATCATTCATGGTTCATACAATCTCATAACTCATTCAGAATAAACCATCACGTATTTACAAGTGGATTTAAAACCCATGTCTTATGTTGATCATGAAATGGTCAGAATCATATTAAAGGGCCTACAATGTTAGTTCATAACATTATGCGCTGTTCATTTTAAAATATTAATAGCAACTCTAAAAACTGAAACATGATATCTGCAATTCGATCATTAGAGAAGAGGTTTGAATATCCGAACTATAACAATTTCAAAGTAAACATCTTACTCTTTCCTTTGGCATTCAATCAAAATGATTTAGCAAGCAAAATAATTCAGAGGCAATACTTTAACCTTTAGATCTGTTAAACTAATCACTTGTTAGCAGAGGTGTCATATAAGTGCCATCAAACATTTGTTAGAGATACAGAAAATCCAAACCAATGCATTAGCGGAATTTAGACACATTGACATGTTATCAAACCTAAGGAAAGTCCAACACTTTACCAACAATTTAAATGGCAATGTTTATTAGATCTATTCAATCCAACACAATGCATTACCGAGATTGGGCATCAAACGTGATCAGATCTGAAGGATATGATTCATAACCAGATTGCGGTATCAAATTTGTACACGCTGATCCAAAAGAAGTTTACATGCATCGAATCTAGATATGGTTTAGAAGGAAAGCATTTAGACAATTTCGCGTGTCAAAATATTGTAAAGCATTATTAACTACTAACCAATCGTAGCGGTCTAGTTGTAGTAGTGGGCAAGTAATAAATTATAATTTATACCTGTAAGCTTCCCCCTGTGAGTAATACCAACACACAAGAAACAGATTTATGTATAAACTGCTACAAATTCTGATTACGCAAGTGTGAATTATAATAGCCAACCATTCGCGCATCTGCACCATCAATACAATGTGGGTCGATTCCAAATCGATTTGGTCCTTAAGAAAACTCAAAACACAAACTATATTCACATTTGGAGATCACACTCCTAAAGTCGTATGTCAACTAGGAACATAGTATGCAGAGTATAGAGTTTTACACAACGCAAATCTATAATGTATTCATACATCAGATCTGAAGAAATCGAAACAAATAAAAAATGTCAAATCTTTTTAAGCACAAAATAGACATAAAAGGAACTATCTTTAGAGAGGCAGTTGCAAGTTTGTAGCACAAAATTTTTCCTTCAATCAAGCAGAGGAAAATGTGTGAATATGATCTCTAGAAGGTAGTTTTCAAATTTGTTGCCCAACAGCCCATTATACAACATTTATGCGATTTCCTAGAAATACTTTGCTGTTTGAGAATCGAGATAACATAACCAAATGTCATGTGAACCTCTTCTAGTTGTCTTTAATGCATAAAGAAACATGAGAATCCAAAATCAGTCTAGAAAATCATCCCATTAACCTAAATTTGGAAATATTTCATTGTTAATATGAACATCCGACAATTATAACGGAAAAAAAAATACATAAATTAAGTAGACATGGAGCTTTTGACCACATTATTCCTATAATTATCCTGCATTTATAATCCACCTTTACTCGAGTGGGATGTGGGTTGAATTTGCTAGTTATGATTGCATAGAATTCTATTCCAGATAGGGAACCTAATTTAGGGGCCAAAATAACTCACGGCTCAAATCGGAGCCACCACCTATTCCTTAATCACTTAAGTTCTCCTTGTGTCTGCAAGATAGGATAAAGTTGGAGCAAGTAAACTTCGACAATTAGTTAAATTATAAACTCGCAGATACCTTTACAGTTTCCCTTAAATTTACATAATATTTTTGGTAAGTTTCAGAATGAGTTGTAACAATTTTAGTCGGACATGCCGCAGAACTCGACGTCTTAAGCAGAACTATACCTAGACTCCAATAGAAAACCCTACTACAAAATAATTCATTCCTGTTTCAAACATTGTTGGGATAACCTCTAGTCCAATTTTTGATACCTTACCATAAGAATGGGTCATGAGCCATTTTGGTTTTGACGAAAGAATTACTTACCCACTTTTGTTATACCTTTTCCATGAAATTTCTTTGATCCTCTTCGTTACCTCAGATATTTGGAGGGCTACTAGGACAACTTATTCCCCCTCATTCATCATTGTCATGCATCCACAAATAAATATATTTGATTGGTTGGAACTATTCATATTCATGCTTCCTATGAACCCAAATAGGCCCGAGTGCTATCACTTCGGCTTTGATACCATATGTAACGAACCCAAGGTTCTATTCAATAAAAAGAAAAACAATTTCATGCACTATAACACCTCCCACTTCGATACCAATCTCCCATGTCGAAAATAAAGGAAAAGTCAACGGACAAACTTATACACTTAAAACCCAAACTATTTCTAACTTTCAAGTATACCTCTAGAGTTCAGATTTGAAATCAACATACGCCCACATCCTTATTTAATTATTCATCACACCCATGCACTTATGAAATTTTGTCTTGCTATTGCTAACATACCTTTAGAATTGGATATTCAATGAAAGAGTTACCTTGTAATATAATACATCTTCATTTGCACTACAAGAGATAATCATAATCATGACATAAAATTCTTGAACTAACTATACAATGCATTCTATTTTTTCATAAACATGTTTTCTCCTCAATAGAAAATACATTATGTGCAGCTTCAACTATCATTTTGTAACATAACCACATTTCGACATACCATGACTTGCGACTTCTTAACTAACCATATAGGTTTCGTAAGTGATTACAATCAATGTAGCGACCCTAAAACAAAATAGAATTTTTTTTCTCAAAACTACTTATGCCTTCAATAGTATGACACTATAAACATTGTAAAACAAGCACTGAAAGTGGGTTGGTCCTTTGAGTAAGCTTGCTACCTTCGAGTCAGCATGATTCAACAAATAATAAAGTCAACTATTTGGATGATGAGGTGATTCCTTTTTTTTCCTTTACACATCATTTTCTTTTCAATACCAGCATTAGTCTCGAGTGGTTTACATGGTAGATAAATGCAACTTCATTTCTAAATTTTAGATTTCCTACTTACTGGGAAAACTCATCATTCAATCATGATAATACCATACTATTACATTAATTCTTCTCATAACATAAATGTGCTTAAATCTTTGAAGTTGTATTGGTTTGACTAACGTGATTCATAGTTGATTGAAATAAGGAAATGGATAATTCTTAATACATGTAAGGATCACATACCACCACCTGGAGCAAGATCATGGAAATGAATACACAAGGTAAATAGACAAGTGCACAATTAAGAAGAGACAACCATAGACGTGGTTCGCCCCTAACTAGGGGTTACATCCACCAACTTTTAATATTTTTTATTAAATTATTCAACTCGAGGTTACAAGGCATAGTTACAGCACTACATCCCCTCCACAAATATATCTTATAGAGAACAAAACCCTGTTACAAACACGACCTTTGTTGCAAGGTCTTCCTCTTTGACAAGAACAAAGTTAATAAAATCCACTCCCAAATTATTTTGCTGATTCCAGCCTGAACTAATCAGACTAGAGTTATTCAGTATTAACAAATTAACTTCAGAGAGGTAACCATCAACCACGCTTATGCTCACGGTTCGGTTAACTCAAGTGTTTTCTTTAAAAAAAAAACAAATGGCAGCTTAAAGTCAAACTAGCATTCTGGGGTTTTGGTTCCTCGACCAAAGCAAGCGTTTGAGGGTTTAAATCTTCCGCTATTATGTTTTTCACATCCACACTCCACACGACCCAATTCTTACTGATGCCCAAAGTACTTAAGGCATTCAGTTCCATAAAAGAAGCAGAGGATTATCTTGTAGATATAGTTTTCCACAATTCTTAAAGCGATCTAGAGTATATAAATTCTCTACAGAGCTGAAAACGTATAATTTATGATGGTGCAAATTCAATGCCTATACGTAGCTCTGAAAAGATCTACAACATTTATCTCCTTCATTTACTATTGCGCTTACGGGATCCCATTTACTTTTGTGCTTATGGATCGCTCCCATTTACTTTTATGCTTATGGATCTCACAGAGGCCAGCAACTAAATATCTTGATGTCTTTCCAGAAGAGGATCAACACTATTATGGTATCAAAAATGATTGAACTGAATATCTGCAATCAACTTTTACCAAGGATAAACGTTATTTATCCTACAAAAGGAACATGATATTACCAATCAAGAGGGGGGAGGTTTCCATTGAAATACTTGAAAAATTCTTTCTTAGATTTTCTGTGTATTCCTCTTGTCATACACACAAAGGCTCACAACGGGAAAAATCATCCCTACCAGAAAATTATATGCGAGTTAGTTTAAGGAATCTGGTGCGTATATGCATATACGTTTTTACGACAGTCAAACAATCTAGGTTGCACTAACGCCCATCAATTTTGCAAAAGATTCAGATATAGTACTGACACATGCATATATATGCTTTTTAGAAACAAATCTATGCATAAATCACTGTTCTCATAAAGGACAACCCAGAATTAGAGTTGACACTGAAAAGGTGTAGTAGAATCCAATCTACCATCGTACGCAGAGGAAGAATTTTCCTATGTAGAAACTAAATGTATGTAAAAACTTAAAGCTCAAAATTTGAACCCTATGGATCTTATGGACGCCCCCCCAAAGTCTTCAATAGACTACCGCTTGGTCCTGGAGCATGCATACCTATCATATAATAAACTATATGGAAGTATGGATAACATATATAAAAAGAATCACATCATGTGAAAAGCCATAACCAGCATGAAATCAAAAGGTGCTTGCAACAGGAATCCAACCTACCATCCACTCGCACGGGGGTAGAACTCTTAAAATACAAGAAATATTTATCAAACTCCATACCCTTGAAAGAATAAGATGACAGAAAAACAAGATTATGATTGCCGATGACTACTGATTGACTTCAGAAAGGTTCGAGAGCTTACATAGTACCACCCCGAAGTCCCGGTCGAGGCTATCCAACGCAACAAGCCTATGCCCCCTTTCCCTGGAGAGAAACTCTCTTTTCAAGATGCAGAGATTGGATCCCTTCCTTTTGGAAAAGCGCAGAGGTCACTACTGCTCGAGAAAATAAGGAGTGGAGAGAGATTGTGCGAAGTCTGACTACTCTAGAAAAATGCAGAGGAGGCTACCTCTGAGGTAAAATGTAGAGATCGATTTCTAATAGAAGGGAACAGAGAGCTCCCTCCATTCAACAAAGAAATGTTCTATCTTCCCCCTTTCCCTGAAGAGCTTGGTGATTTAACCTCCTGCTAAGCGCTTATGCCCCGACTCGCGCTGTCTAGGAGCCAGCTGGCATTGCTCTTTCCCGAACGACTGACATACCCCCCAGGATTTTCTCTTTGCTACGGGTATAACCGACAAGATTTACTCCATGAAAAATCGCACCGTTTTAATTATTATTTAAAAGAAAAAAAACAATCCCTATGCCCCCTACCTTTCTAACCATAGATTTAAGGAGTTATGCTGCTTGGCTTTTTCCTTAGAAAAAACCCTATTTGCCTCGTGCTAAAGCCGAGAGAATAGGAGAATACTATTTTATAAGAAATAGTCCAATTTAATTATATATATATATTGCAAATCAATCATATATATATATATATATATATATATATATATATATATACTAAAATCCGGTTCTTTTTGTTCTTAGCATATATCTTATATATATATACTAATAGTTATATCTTCTGTAGAATTTCTCCTAGTAGAATATACCCGTATTTCCATATTTTGCGTATAGTTTGTATCGATGATGGTGAGTTATTTTCACACACTACCTCTGTTCTCGACGCCGTACTTGGTAAGACATTCACGTTTTGTTCCTCTTTGGTTAACACAACAGGATTATTGGGATTCCATTTCTTGTTAATCGTGTAACCTATCCTCCGCACGACTTACTTTACCTTAGGATGATACCTAGGATTTTAATTTATATAAGTTTCAGGTATTTCTGGTGGGGCCTTAGCCTTTAGCTCCTCACCAGCAAATAAGTACAGTAAAAAATCAACATTACAATAAATTAGGGTTACATAAGAGGGATATTACATAACTAAGGCTAAATCACCGTGGTAGGTGAGAAATGCACCTCTCCTACATGCAACCATGCAAACCTAGCGCTAACTGAATGTAGAGGACTTCAACTGAATGTAACTGACTCCTAACTCAGTTTCACTAGTCAACAACTCAACTCAACTGACTTTGGTTGGCATCGACACTCCTAGTGGCTCCTAAATTGTAGGGATTGGTCTAGGAGGCTGCTAAACTGATGCATGCAAGTGCAATCAGTGGCAGTAGACCTCAATTAGTGTTCCTCGCACTTTAGTAACTGGAACATGTGCCCTAATTAGGCCAAGTGGACCCAATGGTGCTAGTGACTAAAAATATACTCGATGGAATCCCAATTTAGACATATGACCAAATTGTACAAGGGAGGATTAATAATCCTAACACTTAGTGGATGTTAATAATTATCATGGTGTTGCAACTGTAACTTTTTTCCCAAAATTCAAAAAAATTTGGGACCCTCCTTTGATTCGTTTTTTCTCAGTTTTTGGTTTTGCTTGATGTTGAATAAAAAATAATTTTATGAGGGAAATGTTTTAATGTTTGAATTAATTTTTCCTCGCCATCGAAATTATTTTGGACTTTTGAGTCGAGAGTCTAGTCGTCTGCGCATCCGTCGTTGTGGAAAAGAACCAGACATCAAGTCCGAAGTCAAGTGTATTTGGTCCCTGATGTTTTTTCTTTATCGGCAGTTGTTTTGAAACCCCGTCGGAACCTTTGTCTTTACGTTTTCCATGGTTGAGGAAAAGGTTATCCGAATTTGTCCAAAATTTGTTTCATCCTTTTCCGACCCCCGTCGTGTTGTTTTGCAGGACCTTGGTTTTTTCAGCTTTCGCCATTGCGGCTCTAGAAAGCACTATGATTCCAATAGTTTGATTTATCCACTTGATCGATGTTTTCACTTGAGACATGTTTATTCTTACTTCATTTCGCTGGTCTGCAGAACATGTTTCTTTTACGGGTTCGCCGTTGCGGCTCTCTAATCATCTTTTGACCCGAAGCCCTAGTCTCACGAGCTCCGATGCGAGTGTTGATTTGTTTCTCCTGCCAACTCCATTGCGGGCGTTCCAACATTTTCTTCATTCGCCTTTGTGGAGAAGATAGTAACATAATCACCGATCCCATATTTTTTTCGTCTCCCGATGATCTTATTTCCCCGCCGATTGAATGTTGACCGTGAAGTATATATAGTGGGTTTTGGAGTGTTTCATTTTTTATTGTTATTTTGGATTTTTCTCTGTGCTGTCATTTTCGCTTGAGCAGACCAAGATTTTCGCTGTCGGTACCTTCGCTCCTAGGTGGCTCCACCATGGAAGTTCACTGGTTTTCCTCCACCAGTCGTGCAGCACAGTGCCAGGTAGGCCCTTATGCCCTTCTTTCCATTTCGTTGATTGGTTGAACTACTTTTGTTGTCTCCGTGGTTAGTGTTTTTCTTAGGTTTTCCCATCCCGGCCTGTATATATTTTTGAGTTAACTAGTATGGTTCCCCGATGGGGGGTTTCTTAGTTTTTTTATGATGACTCCCGTGACCGTTGAGGTTTTGCAGACCACACTCGATTGCTGGGGAAAAAGGTGCAGACAGCCATTACCCTGTTCGCACCAGTTTCCCCCACTCTGCGTGTGGCCTTCCAGGGGGCGTTTTCATGGTTTTCTGCTAGGATGACGTGAGTCTGGTTCTATAGTTCGGTCACCCTCGTCTTCACGAACAAGGACCATGATGTTATTTTACTTCCCACTGAGGGTGAGACTATTCAAATTTGAATCCGAACCCCAAACCAGTCTAGGTTAGAATTGAATTACTCAGTCAGACCGTGAACTGAGCGTTTTACAGCAAGTAGCCTTCCCTTGCCTTTTACTGTGCTACCACTTGTAGTGCCCTCATTTGAGATTAGGCACCTTTTGTTTTTCGAGTAATGTGTAGGTTGTAGTTCCAAGAGGGGGTTTTGGGACTATGTTCATGTTGATGAGAGGAAGAGGATTTTTCGTCGTTTTAGAAAACCCATGCTTTTCTAAGTTAATCTGCGAATGTTGGTTGAGAGTTGGTTTTATCCCTGGGGGAGATTAATTTATACAGGAACACTTGGTTTTTTGAGCTTTGTTGTTTATTCTTCATAGCTGCACTCATGTTTAGCATAGATGAGGTAAAATGCTTATACAGTTGCCTCTATTTTGAATGTTATCTGGAAATGACCCAACAGGACCTAAAAGCAATTTCTGTACATGACAGGGAAATTCCTCAGAATCCAAGATGTCTAAACGTCAGAAGAAGAAGGCCCACGTGGTAGAAGAGGAACCTGAAGTCAAAATCATTACCAAAGTCGAATACACCTACGAGGACACCAAATGCATAGTTGGTGTGGAACCTGAATATCAATGGGGGGGGATTTATAGATTGATAATGCGTTGAGAAGTACATGACATAGGTTTTGAAGAAGAAACCATCTATGCCAATATAGAGAGATCTTTCTTGATGAAAATTGCTACTAGACCTGGGCTCTTTCCATGCTCAAAGGTGATTGGGTGAATTCTACCCAGGGCAGATGTAACCACCATGATTTTGGGAAATGTTACTAAACAACTATATGTGGCTTATAGCCCTGGGTATGTGTCACTGTCCTACCACTTACCAGAAGCATAGGTGTACTTGACTGAGGACTAGCTGAAGGAAATCAGGATGGACCTAGTCGAGACATTGAAGAGGATGCTCATGCCTGGAAATAACTTTAGAACTAGGCCAACCGGAGAATATGACACTGCAAGTCTAAGAACCCCTTACAGGTTCATTGCCCTGATGCTGAACAGGATTTTCGAGAGGGCCCACAATAAAAGATTCAAATTGGAGTGGGTGCCTATCATTTTCTATGTTGAAACACATGGGACAGTGTCCAACTAGGCAAACATTGTGTCCAATAGCCTCTCATCCTGCATTGCTTCAGCATTAGGAGGGGTGTCCCAGAAGAGATCAGAGTTCTACATGAGATCTATATTGATAGATTGCATACTATGCAACCAACCCTTCCCCAATCTGAGGTGTACCTGGGACCAGGAAAGAACACTAGTCTACTCAGCATACAAGCCACTATGGGCCCACAAATACCACAGTCACTATAGGGAAGTGTGTGAGCACTTCATTATGCCATTGTATACCCTGATTTTCTTGAAAGAGTGCAACTGCTTGTCAGAGGAGGCATTGCAGGTGATGGAAGAATATGCAGACTATTACTTGACTGAGGATGGATTATATTTCAGAATGTTTGGATGCTCCAGATCACCCTCACTATTGCCTAAGTATGCCACTGACTATGTAGTCCACAAAGAGGCAGTTAGACAAGTCTTTTTAGATTGCATAGGGAGATTTCTATTTGAACATAAGAAAGGAGCGTACCCTCCTTTTCCATTCAGGTTGGGAAGCTACAAGTTTACTAGGGTGAAGAAAGCTGACGAATTCGTGGAAGAGTTGGGGAAATTCCATTTTGGGGAAATGCGTTTCCATAGGAATGATTCTCGGAATAAGGTTGCAGAGCACTGGAAAGAGGCGAATGTACATTTTGATTACACCAGCCACTGGGATAGAGAGGAATCCATTTTCCATAGTGCACAAAATATGAAAACCTTAAGAAGAGGGTTTAAGAAGAAAATCACCACCAAAGGTGGAAAATGACAGGATGAGCAAGCAAAGGCTGAGGAGGAGGAAACTAGAAAAAGAAATGAAGATTCTAGGAGACTAACGCAAGAGGCTGAAGGCTGGCTCAAAGGAGAAGAGGAGGAAAAGAGAAGAGCTGCACAAGAGGTAGATAGAAAGGCAGAAGAAGCTTCCAAGAGCAAGGAAGAAGAAAAGAAAAAAAAGATGGATGAGGAGTTGAAGAAGTAAGAAGCATAAAAGCTAAAGCTGGCAAAGACAGTGACAGAGAAATCAAATTTCGATACAGTAGACAGTCAGGCTCAGGGCTTGGGGAACCCTGATATTCAAGATCCTGAGGCAGCTGTTGGTAGCACACCAGGACAGGCTTTGGTCCCCACCCTTAGGCTAATCCCTTTTGAGCAGAAGAAAGGGCAGGAGGTACCATATCTCAACACTATCTTTTATGATAGGGAAAGAAAAAGGATAGTAAAGAGAACCGAGAGAAAGGTCGAAACTGGGGGGCAGTCCAGTAAAATGATTAATGATACAACTGTAGTATATGGGACCGACAAGGACCCCAGGTTCACTATCAAAGTGGGGGCTACATTGATCCATGCTTTCGAGGAAAATGTAGATCGAATAATGACTGATCTTAAACATTCAAAGAAGTCCTCTTCCCAGCTCAAAGATACCCTAAGAAAAGAAAGAGAAGAAAATAATAGGTTGAAAAGAAAGTTTGAAGACATACAACGAGAAATAAAGTCTTAAAAAGCTGAGCTCCAGTCCCTCCAAGTAGAGAAGAGATCTATGGAGGCTGTCCAAGAATGTCTGGAGAAAGTGCAACAAGAATGTCAAGAGTTGAGGGAAGAAAAGGAGCAATTGCTAGGCAGGATAGGGGAGTTGAAGCTGTAGAAGGCTACCTTGGAGGGATCTGAGAGGCAATCTCAGGGGCAGAATGCAGAACTTAGAGAACATATTACCTCGTTGACAGCAGCCCTAGAAGAAGCCAAGGAACAACAGGTCAGTCTTCAGCCGTTCAAGGAGCACATTCTGGCACATAGAAGCAAGATGCACCAGCTGTAAGTGGCCATAGAGGAAGAGAGGTGCAAGGTCTTGCAGGTGGACAATCGGTTGGAAGAGATTTTGGAAATCTCTTCATATTTTGTTGACAGATCGAAGGACATATTAGAAGTCCTGATAGGAAGGATGGCGAGATTAGAAGCGAATGAAGAAACCCTTGTAGATCTACCATCAAAAGATCAACAAGCCCTAAGTCAAGACTATGATCTACTGGAGTTTACCATAAACACAGCCGAGGAATTCAAGAAGGCTGTTAAGAAGACAAAAGGGGCTTGTGTAGAATTCTTCAGAAGACTTTTGATCACTTATAATCGCTGCCAGGTTGAGTCTGAACAAAGAATGGATTCCTTTCCAGACCACAGCCTGTTTTTGGAGATTTTGCAAAGAATATATCAAGGAGATGAACAAAGGATACAACACATTAAAGCCTTAGACAAGCAGACCCTGAGGAATGAAGTAGATCATTCCGTAGTTAGTGTGTAGCTGTTAGAAGACCAACTTCGCCTGAGCATAGCCATAATAGAAGTCATAAGAAATCAGGATGCTAAGTTCCAAATAAATATTCGTTTCCTAGAACCTTCTGAATTTGAAAGTATTTCCTCATAAGCTTCACCGTGGAAGAAATTTTTGAATAGTCAAGCGGGACCCTCCTCATGAGCATCTTATTCATTTTATTGTAATATATTGTAAACACTTAATGAAAGAAAATGTGGGAGGTGAAGAGTTGGGGAAGCCCAAGAGTCATTGCATGGGCATCCCAACAGTTTTGTTCTTTTGTATAAATATAGAGAATCTAGACAGGAAAAAGGAATTTTTCCCTGTTAGATTGGATGATATTGTAAGAAGAACTATTTCCTTTTGCAATAAATAATTACGGTTTGCCTGTTGGAGAAAACCTAGTGGAATGTTCAAATGTTATGCTATGGATTTGTTGAAGAGGAACTATTTCATTTTAAGCTTTGTGTCCATTAACTGTGAGATCATTCTAACTCTTTGAACCTATGTTCTTGCATGAATGATCTCTGGTTTGTTTTAGGAAAATTTACACTATGAGTGATGAATGTGGTCATAGACAATTAGCTATTTGGTTGTTCAAATATTTTTAACTGTTCATGTGTTTGAAAGAAGTATCAGCTATCTGTGTTTTCTTTTATAATGCATGCACAAAATACATTACTCGTTAATAAGTGACAATCTTACTCCCTAGGGATAGGTTAGGTAGTTAGTTTTAATTTCTTGCTATGTGTGTGTGATTTAGATGCAAGAGAGCCTAAGACGAGAGGTAAGAACCTGCGCATCATATTGTGAACACTCCTTGCATTCTCAATCAATCTGCATTTTAGATAGGCATTTGCATGTCATACTTAAAACTAAGAAAAATACAAAAATATATACGGTGGAACGGGCCGCTACCGGTAAAACATTTTATTTTTGTTACTTGACCTACGGTAGCCGGACCGCAAACTGGATGGATTCCCTACACCAAACAGTCACGGGCTAATTGGGAACGTTGACTGGGGAGAATCCCTTGCTATTGTTGCCTGCGAATTTCTAGGCCTCAACACATGGGTATGCTTTTCTAGTTTGGTTGATTTTACTTCTACAAAAGTATTTAACTTACATAATATTAAATAAAAACATATTTTGAATATCCATGCACTTCTAGTTAGTGTTAAAATTATTTCATCCTTAAGGATGTTCTTGTATTTTTATATATAAAGTAATTGTGTTGAAGTAATGGAAACCAATCATAGGTTAACTCTTCTTTAATCATCATGGGTATGATTTTCTAGTTTGGTTGATTTTACTTCTATAAATGTAGTTAATTTATATAATATTAAATAAAAACATATTTTGAATATCCATGCACTTCTAGTTAGGGTTAAAATGACTTGATCCTTAAGGATGTTCTTGTATTTTTATATATAAAGTAATTGTGTCGAAGTAATGGAAACCAATCATAGGTTAACTCTTCTTCATTATATTGAGTTATTGTGTTAGTTATCTAGTTGGTTGTTTCATGGTTGTTAGATTCATATTGATGGATTATCATTTAGAGGTTTCTCTTATAATTGAATTTCAACATGTGGGTCTCTCAAAGACTCATCTCATAAGTTACATCTTAGTATCAGAGTAGGGTCATGGAACATGTTCTTCTTAGCTAAGATCTTTTTACCCTTTCACTGTACCATAGCCGAAATCCTCAAGTAACTTTTAGGGAGATGAGGTAAAAAAAATCAACTTCATTATCCAGCCAAAACGTTAGCCTCAAAGCACATTTAACCTTGTAATAAAAGTAAAATCATTTCAAATTTATTCACACATGTAAGAAAAACATGTAAGTTAGTTCATAGCTTAAGTCTTAACTTCTTCCGCAATAAATTTACATGAAGTAAGTGCACAGGAATGAGACCATAGTTTACTCTATATAAATTAAGAGTCTTTTAAGTGAGTATACTTTATTCAAAGACTCCTTTAGATACTTAAGAGTACAAATTCAACATTCCCTTGAAAATGATATACATAATACTACACTGTAATAACAACTTATTTCATCATGTTGGCTCAACAAGTATAACATCTAGTAAATTTTTTTAACCATTCAGGAAACATGAGTATTAATAGTCTAGTTGGTAATCAATATTTTTCCCTGCAAGTGCTTATCTATTTCTTACACCATTTGGAGATGTTTTAATGTATCAAACTGATGTAACTCATTACACCATTTTCAGTGGTTCGTATAGCATGGAGCTACTTTAACTCTAATGCATGAAACTACCATCATCTTTCACATCTTGCCATTTCAATTAACTATAAAATAAAATAAAGACAACTATTGAATTAGAGTCCTATGTCATACTAGAATTACCATCAATGCATCATTTAACTACATGAGTTCTTTTTTGCACTTACTACTGTTCACCTCTTTGATAACCATTGTGCATAGCTTTTGCCTTATTTAACTTTAGCAGCATGAACCACACAAATAAATATAATGCTTTATATATTTACGTCGTAGGCATTTTTCTCTATGAATTTTTCTTTGTAAACACTGTTCATTTCGTCATCCTTATAGCCAATCAAAATTCACCCCTGTTTTTCTTGTTTGTCCATTTATTACACACCACGTGTTTGATGTGTCTTTGAAGTTTCCATGGAAAGTGAAGCCATAAAACTGCAACAACAGCTACATCGATGGTGAACAATGTGCGCATCACACCTCCTCCATTGTTGTGCCTCATAGACGATGATTGTGGAGTTTCAGAGGTGACTACCCAAACAATGATTCTATAGTTTCAGAGGCGGCTACCCAGACGAAAAGAGTGCCATCGCCATCACTGGTAATATATTTGTGGAAACATAATAATAGAGTAATATGGAAAGTTTTATGGTATGCAACCTTTCCACAAAAACCCTCATAAAACCTATGCTAAGCGATCCAATATGCATTCAGATTCAGATCATCTCGCATATCAACTCAGAGCAACCATCTAATCATCGAATCCTTCGAGGTATTCCAGGTATTTGTCATTTCTCTTTCATAACTCACACAACCAAGACAACTATATTTTTCCCTTTTCTATTTCACATACCATGTCTATCAAGATAATATGGAAACGAATCACAAAGAATGATGCTACATTGTCATTGGCTATGTCTCTTTTCCGTCTTCCTCCATTCAGTGGAAAACCCCGCATAAAATCAGAGTATTTTTGCACCAAATTGGCCATCCCTTCTCTAACTCCACAAGACAGGGGTATTTCCAAAGAATTTCTAATCAATAAATGTGTTTTAATAGAGTAATAAATCACAAAAGAGTTTAGACACCGCAATTACTTGCTTCGTGCGAAAATCAACCCAGAATATGGAAGAAATTCTGGAGTTGTTAAATGGCTGTGGTTTGACAACTCTTGCTCAGATTCACAGGGTGGTCTTGTGTAACCCTAAATTTCTCTTTTGTAAGTTCAAAATAAATTTGATATATAAATTTAAGACTTTCATGAATGAAAAGGATATCACCAAATTTGTACAAAATGCTGCAAGGGATTTTGATGCCACTTAGGAGAGGATAAAATATGGAATTTTTTATTTGCAAATATTAGGCATGGAGGGAAAATCATTCTCAAAATTACTGGAAAGGTATCCTTCCATTCTCATCAGTTCTGAGGAAAGAGTTAAAGAATCGTTCAAACATGCTGAGGATATCAGGTTAAAGAAGGGATCAAAGATGTTTTCTACTGGTGTGCGTGCAATTTTGACAACGAGGAAAGAAAAATTAGGTCAAATTTTTTTTTTTTGAGTAGTTTAGGATTCTATGAAAATCAGGCTTCAGAATTATTGAGAAAAAGGACATTGATAATTGGACTTATAGAAGAAAAAATAAAGCTTAAAGAGGATTTTTTGGTTAAGACTGTGGGGCTTCCATTAATCGATCTTATTAGATATCTAGGATTGTTTGGATTGAGCTTGGAGACAATGATGGTTCCTCGATATAGAGTACTCAAGGAAATGGAGTCTATGCAAGTGCAAGTGTCTAAAAGAAGGTTTTCTTTTCCAAATATTTTTTGGCTGACAGAAAAAAGTTTCTTGGAAAAATATATTAATTCAAATGTTGAATCATCCTCAATTCTGCATGCTATTTACAATGGAGAGAAACATGGAAAGTTCACCATGAAATGAATCATGAAAGTTGTGCGATATCATCAACAGTTTCAATATGACTATTTCTTTACATTATTTTTCCTTTTAGTGTTGTTTTCTTTGGCCAGGGGATCCCATCAAGCGAGGTTTGCATTGAGTGATATGCATGCATGCTCTAGTTTTTAAAGTTTCTATGGTTGTCTTGGCACAAGAAGAGTCCAAAATAGGTGCTTGCAACATCAAAGTCATGTAACTTCCAAAATAGGGAACCATTTGTCGGCATTGTTTCATTTCAAGTCAAGTTATCACATGTGTTTTGTTGCTGCTCTTCTCCTTGTCATTTATTATCTTTGAATGTGTAATCAAATTTCTTGCACCAACACAAGAAAGATAAATAGCAGATTGATTTGTTGTTAGCACAACATCTTATTTTCTCTATCCTTAAAGCATTTATACAAGCAACTTGCTATTTTACTTAACAAAGTTAGTGATTCCTTTGAAGACACACTTGCCTTTTCACAAAGACCTATTTTTTGCAGTAACAAACCAAGTTATCAACTCTTTTCAATGAACAATATCTTGAACGAAGTTATCAACTCATTTCAATTAAGAATATCGTAAACATGATTTTATTCATGGTGTTAGATGAGTAATCTTGTTCTCATTTACGATGCCTGCTTCACTTATTTGAAGTGTAGATGATTCTCCTTATTGATATATTCCTTTAATAGATGACAATGTTCTTATTTCATACTACTTCTTGTTAGGTTCTTTTTCATTCCATCCTACTATATTACTTAACAGAATTAGGGTTTCCTTCAAAGACATACTTGCAACACAGACACAATCATTGTAAAAACAAACTAAGTTAGGGCTGCTCATTTCAATGAAGAATATCATGAATAATGTTTTCTCTGAGAATCCGTTGTCCAATAGCTTGGGGATGATGCTGGTGGCTCCATGGGAAATCCTAGAATGATCATACAGTTTATTGGGTTATGTGGAGGCCATACTAAAGCAAAACACTGATCGAACACCATGAAATAATTTAATAGAGAGTTATATACGCCAACCACCTTGGGGCTTGAATCCATTCATGACCATGTGAGACATGTTGGGATCTCCAATGGAAACCTCCCACTGCATGAATCTGTCCTTCATATATTCCATTGTGTTTATTACTTGAGAGGTCCTTAAATTTTACAACAAATGAAGTAAGCAAGCAACAATTCAAAGCTTAATCGTTGCTTGAAATTTTCTCATGTTTCCAATGCTGTGGTTGCTTAATATTTTCTCTTATTTCCATTGCTGTGAGCATAATTGTGCATCATTCTGAACGTCCTCATCTCACAAAACTATAATGATGAAAAATGGTAAATCCTATTTATTAGTGTGCATGTCAATCACAGTTTTAATACATGGAGGAACTAATAATAGAAATCAATAGTATCCTAGAAACTAAACATGTACAACCAAAAGATAGCCCCAAAGATGTGTCTAGAAACTACACACCTGTACTAGTATAGCCATATGTCAGTCCTAAATATTGACTTCTGTACACATTTTTGACATGTGGTTCATTCCATACTCAACTTTAAACTATTTATATTAAATTTAAAATGTATTGTCAAAGGTACTTCAATCTGTAGATAGGTCTAGGGATCAATCCCCTCCACATCAATCTCAATAGAAGGATATCTCCTAGGGCCACACCTCATGAAATCTCGTCGTTTAGCATGCTCGATATCTCGTCCCTTGTGCTTAGCCCACTAACACCTCTTTGATCTGACCCTTTCGGTTGCCCCTCGAATTCGAATTCATGCGACGAATATTCAATTTCACAGGAGGAGAGGGTCATTGGCATTTACATGTTTTTCTCAAGCCATGGCACGGCCTATATTGACAATTCTGCGGCCATTTTGAAGATGCTTCATTTGAAAATGCAGAGCCATGAAAAACATTTGGATATTATTGCAGAGAACTGTTTTTCAGAGCATATATGGTATGAATTGGTTTTGAAACATGTCATAGAGAATTTTATAAGTGGGATAATATTTGCAAATCCTGATTCAAAATTCTCTTACGACATGGGAATTTCATTGTAGTTAGAAGCTACCGGTGTTGGAGCTCAAGTAATACTCAATTATTTTAAATCAAGATTGGAATATAATGAATTGCATAGATTAAGATTGGAATATAATGATAATGATAATAATAATAATAATAATAATAATAATCTATTTTTAAGGTCACCACCAAGCAAGACACCAAACTAGTGTATGAGACCCCTTGTTTTTGGGACAAGGGACCCCCTCTGCACATTGACTTAATTGCTAAAGTCTATAGAGGTATATATACACTACCCCTTTGGATTTGAACCTATGACCTCCTAAGAGGAAACACATGATCTTAACCATTAAACCCACACATGATATAAGAGTCTATTGTAGATGTTGGAGACATTTACCATCATACTCACTCTTTCGGTCAAATTGTCCTAGTTAAACCACTATCCTAAGTTTAATTGACATCAGTGGAGCATTAATTACCATCATCCAAGTCACTCCCACGCCTACCTACAGTCAAGGAGGCTAACTTAGCCTTCTCCTACAGTCAAGGAGGCTAACTGGAGCACTCCAGGGGTGATCTGTGTGACATTAATGCACCTAATTGCTAACTGGTGGTTACTTTTAGTTCAACAAGTCAGTTACAGTCAGTTAAGGTGCCTCCATTCATTAAATATATTATTTAATGATTATTTATTATTATTTAATGAACTGGAGTTAACAAGGCGCCTCCACCAACTTCTGATGGTCAGGTCAGCTTCAGTTAACCTCATCAGGGTTCATTGGAGTCATGCAGTACTAGCACTTGATGGTTGGTTTGCTATGACATGTGTTTGATCTCCTTCAGTTGAGATTAAGTCATTTATTGCACTCCAACTTCAGTTAGGGTTTGGTGAGTCAATTAGGGTTTTGGTCAAGTGGTTAACTGAGTGAGATTGCATGGCAAAGAATCAGTTAAGTTATACTCACTCATTGAATTCGAATTGTCCCTTAGGTATTCGAATTCTTCATGGAGTTAAGTTATTGCTCTGCATGGAAATTGTAACCTATTATTGTTTATAAAATATACAGAGAGGAAACCTATTCTGTTCCAGTTATTTCCGATTCATGAGTATTTGTTAATAATTCTTTGATGATTTTGATTCCTAGTTCCTAGATCATGTGCAAGAATTAATATGGTATTAGAGCTTACAGCGGAACGAAGAACAATCTCTCAAGAACAAGATTTTTGACAGATTTCTCCATGAGAAGTGAGCAATAGCTCAAAATTCCAGCACTGCACTAGAAGCCAAGGCTTACCACTCAATATCCCAAGTAAAGAACTTGTTGATCAAGCTTGCTTGATTGACTATGATGGGTGTGATTAAAGCCTAGAATGTGCAGGGTGTCCGACCTTATTTTTCCCTTTCTGTTTTGATTTTCAGGTTTCTACAGGTGAAGCATTCGCTACAGGATATACAGATGACCTCCTCAGTACCTATGTTAACTCCATACAATTTCCACACATGGAAAAGCAAAATGGCGCTTCAGTTATATTCCAAAGGACTCTTTAGAATCACCATGGACACTGAAGTTGAGCCTGGATCAGCCATAGAAAAATCAGGATTCTTGAACAAAAAGGATGAAGCCTTCGGTTTCTTGTGCCTCTCTATTTCCGAGGACCTTCTCTTCCATCTTACAGATCTGAAGACACCGAAACAAATATGGGACAAATTGGAATCTCTGTATGGAAAGCATGATGACATGAGAGTTTATCAACTCGAAAATGAACTCATGTCTCTCCAACCTTCCAATTTCGAGACTCTGAATTATTTCTTTACAAAGTTCAAGCATACTGTTTTTCTCTTGAAGCAATGCAAAGTGGAGAAGGAAGATGATCAGCTCATCCTAGCCATCCTCTCCAAACTTGGGGTGGATTATTCAGTTTTTGTTTCTACATTCTGTGCGGGGAAGCTCACAACTCTCGGATGGAAGATGCCTACACTCGATGCCTTCATTGAGTCCCTAACTAGTGAACATGACAAGCTTGTCCAGATGGGGATCATCCGATCCTCCCGTGATCAAGCCCTACATGTCTCGGGGCCTAAAGATACGAAGGGTAAAGGAAAGCATCAGAAAAATCAGAAAACTAAATTTGATGCTCCAAAGCCTAGATTTGAAAATTAGCAGCATGATGAATCTTCCGGCTCAAGGAAGAACAAAGGTAAAGGTCACAATGGGAAAGAAAGAGTCAGGTGTTCTTACTGTGGGAAGGGTTTTCACCCTGAACATGTCTGCATGAAGAAAAATCTTGATGAAGCCACCTCTCTCCTTGAGAGGAATCACATCAATCTTCCGGAGAGCTTTCGGAGGAGAGATCACCAAGATCGGAAACCACAGCATGAGAAAGGTCATGCCCTCATGGCAAGCACTTCGAATTCCAAATCACTTCTAATTGACAGTGGAGCTTCGAATCCCATGATGGATGAAAAAGACTCCTTTTCATCCTTGGAGACCAGCAAATCCATCCCCATCCACTTGGGATATGACTCCACCATCATTACCAAAGGACAAGGTACTGTAAATCTAGAAAATGGTTTTTTTTCTAATGTTTTGTATGTACCATCTCTAGCAGCAAATCTTCTTAGTGTCTATCAAATGACACATACAAGAATGCCTAAGAGGGTCTCTTTCATCCCAAATGATGTGGAGATAACAGAAATTGCATCCAGGAAACTCATTGCAAAAGGCCATGCAAATCATCATGCAAAAGCCTATGAGTTATCTCACTTTGTTGTGGATGCAAAGCCCACCGCTTTGCTAACTCATGGAAATGAGGTTAGTAGGCTATGGCATGAAAGGTTTGGCCATCTTAATTTCAAATATTTGCAGCAATTACAAAAAAACTCCATGGTTGAAGGGCTTCCGGTCATCAAGGCAACCATGGGAGTCTGCAAGGGCTATGTGATTGGAAAACACCCTGAGCACAAGTTCGATCGGGGGAAGGCAAAACGAGCTACAAGCATATTGGGGCTGATACATTCTGATATCAGTGTTCCAATGCCTGCCACATCCATGAATGGATCAAGGTACATCCTTACCTTTATTGATGATTTTTCAAGGTATACATGGGTTTTCTTTCTAAAAAAGAAATCAGAAGTATGTGAGAAATTTTCTGAATTGAAGGCTTTGATCGAAAATGCCTATGGGATTAAGATCAAGATCTTGAGATCTAATAATGGAGGGGAGTATGTCAGTAATGAGTTAATAAGGCTTTGAAAATTTTGGCAAATCTCAAACAAGGCCAACACCAAGAAAAGTTTGGAAAATCTCAAACAAGGCCAACACTATGAGCTAGAAAGTCTTGAAATGTTTGAAAGTTATGTGACAAGAATGATCAGCCATCATAACATTTCCTTAAACGTTTTCTTAGAAGGAAGCAGTTTCATAGAGTGGTGGAAAGAATGGAAAGATCATAAACAAAACCAATTCCCCCATTTGAGCTCTCCTTTGTATGAGATAATGCAAATGGAAAGTTTGAAGGGTTGAATTTGCAAATTGAATGGACATTAGAACACTATTTTCGATAGGTTCTTGTTCAAATTATGTTTCTTGTTTTCTAGATTTAATTATCTCTTGAGACAATCATAGACTATGGCACAAGTAGAGCAGGTATCTTATCATTGTTCCATAGATGTGCCAATGTGGCATGCTCCGAGGAGTCAAACTCTGTTCAATGGATATTGTGCTAGAGAGATTTATGGAAATAAAATAAGTTTTTATTTATCTATTTTTAAGTTGATGCTCAGAGATTAAAACTTTAATTAGATATAGTATTTTGGTTTTATGGCTTATGGAGTTAAATTTTGGTGGATACTGAGCTTTGCTTAATTTTAGTAATGATATATGAAGAAACTATAAAAAGCTAAAACTTTTATTTTGGTGTTAGAATAAAACTTAAATTACTTTTGAATTAATAACAACAATTATTTTAAAATAAAAATGAAAAAAACAATAATAAAAATTCAATAAAAAAATTACAATTAAAAAATGCCAACACCAAAAACTAAAATGTTTTGAGAAGTTCAATTACTACATGACAAAAATAATTCAATGCCTCATCATTCCAACACCAAAAGCTAAAATGTTTTGAGAACTTCAATTACTACATGACAAAAATAATAATAAAATTACAATTCAAAAAAACCAACACCAAAAGGTAAAATGTTTTGAGAAGTTCAATTACTACATGTCAAAGATAATTCAATACCTCATCATTTCTTAATATGTTTTCTTATTAAAAAGTCATCTTCATTATGTGGTGGCAAGAATTAAAAAAAAACAATTTCTTGAATGGAAATTAAATTATGTATATAAGATAATGGAAAATGAAAGTTGAAAGGGATGAGATCACAAGGCTATCTCTCAGCATGCTCATGAAAAAAGCTTCTTCCCAGTGCTGGAATTTGGTTTTTATTTTACTCGTCACGTTTTGACATTTTATATTGCCCGTCATAAAACATTTTGTTTAAAAATTTTACCCTTCAAAAATGAAGGTTTGCTAAAAAATTTACCCTTCAATATTGAAGGTTTGATAAAAAATTTACCATTCAATAATGATTTTTTTAATTTTTTTTTTCAAAATAATATATATTTTTAGACATTTTTTATTAAACATTATTAATATGGTACATTAACTTGATTCCTATTTATTGTATATATTATTTTTGTATTGAATTAATATTCTATAAAAATATATGTTAAAAAGAATAATCACAAATACATATCATAATATGCAAAGATAAATAAATAATGAAGCATAAATAAACATAAAATGATTTTTTAATTTTACTAAATTGTGCATGTAAAAAGAAAATAAATATCACATCACTGTTTTTTTGTTTCCAAAATTGATATTATAAAATAGAACAAATACATAGTTTGATATTTTCAGCAAATATCATGAATTCTCCTCTCTTTTGCATTGTGCCAAATCTCATAAACTCGTTGCCATTCCACTTGTGATATGTCTCGACCTGTTAATGATACACGCATTAATGCATCAAGGGTGTTTATTGGCAATTTTGTTCTTTCGATATCTTTGATCACATTTTACTTTGAAAACCCTTGTTCACATGCAACAGTGTTGGTTGGTATGACAAGTATTGATTGCCATAGTTTTAACATATTTGGATACCTAAAATGCCAATCTTTTGTTTGTGAAAATACCCTCCATGCATCTTTCATGGAGAATCCTTCTCCATTTAAATGAAGCACATCAATAAATTCATATAATTCTCTTTCACAAGCTGCAATGTCAAACACTGGTACGTTAGCACATTCATTGCATATCTTATGCTACAAATGAAAAAATAGTCTTTCAAGCCAATGCTTTGCATTAGTCTCTCTCATAAAAAGATCTGAAGGATAATGACAAGGACTAAATATCATTGTTGCATTAAAAATATGAAGATCTGGAAATCTTGAATTGAAGCTATTGACCAATGCCTGAACATAATTCCTTGTAAGTTGTTTGCAACATTCAAGGGAGACATCAATTGAAGTCACCATTAGTTGTGACATTTCTTCATCCTGGATTGGAATATACAATAAATCATGTATGTTGGTAGTTCCATCTTTATCAACATTCTGAAGGAATCCATTTGTTGAGTCTTTAAAAAATTTCGAAAGATGAATTGTGCCTTCTGCAAAAGAGTTTGACCTGCAAAAATTTCTTTTAAGAGTATTTAATGTATGATCAATGGCTATTCCAAGAGATGTGACATCTATGTTATCTTCTTGGAATTTTTTGTTTAACTTATTTAACTCCATCAAAACATCGACAATCATATTTAAACAAATTTGAACAGAGAAAATCCTTGCCTTGTTGTACCATGAGTTTTTTTTTTCTTTTTTCTACAAACTCAATATAGTAGGCATCAATGTAACAAGTATTTCAACTACTTCACCCCTGGATAGTCATCGAATCCCATGGATTTGCAAAACCTGTAAGGATTCTAGCTCCATTACTTCTAACAAAGAAATGAGTTCATTATTTCTTTTTACTGAATTTCCAACCCATGATACACTTTATTTGCTAATTTCTCAACAAATAAGAATTATGGTATCTTTTTTGAAGCATCTGAAGCTGCAAGTGCCTCATAGTGAGCAATGCAATGTGTACCAATAAGATTTAGTAGATCTTTTCTTAGTAATGAAAAGAACCCATTTTCATTGCCAACCATCGATGAAGCACCATGAGTAGAAATTGCAATCAATTTTTCATTGTTCAATTGTCTTATTTCTTTTAAATTGATGATTGTATCGTATATTGTCTTTCCTTTTCCATCAGGAACCCTAATAAGTTTCATAAATTGTGATATTGGAGGGCCTAATCCTTTTGAATCTAGAAATGTTTCATACACAACAAGATGTTGTTCCAAACCACGATCTGTACTGTCATCTAACATGAAAGAGAAAAAAGGGACTATCCAACATTTTCTTAACTTGTACCTCTTCAAGGTAATTTGAGATACAAAGAACAAATTCACTTGCAACTTTCATGTTTGTGCAGGAGGAATACTGCACTCGTGAAGGCATATGTGGTGTTTGTAAATGCATTTGAAGATGACAAATATCTTCATATGTAGCTATGGAGAGATCTTTTTGTGCAATGAAATATGTTAATTTCATGGTGGTTATCACTCTTTTCTCTGTTGGCATCATCTATATTCACTAAGTGCTCTAGAATAGGCTTTGCCAACCTTTCTATTTCATACAAGTTTCTTTGAAAAGATGTTTGATGATTAACAGATTTTGAATGAGTTATCACAACATCATATTGAATTGTAGTACACCCATTCCCGTTACCCCATGGACCTTGAACCTTATATTTCTCACTCAAATTGCATTTCATGTGAGTCTTTCCTTCTCCAACATTTATGCAATAGACCTAAGGATGTTTTATCTTCCACTCTTGTCGAAATTCATGTTTTGTTGTAGTGGAAGTTTTCCTTTTTCGTTGACCACTAGATTTTTCGCTCTTGAGTTTTGTCACCATGGCCAAACATTTCTAAATCATCAGGAAGGTCATCATCCATGTCTTTGTTTGTTTCATCATTCAAATCAGGAATATTAGAGGTGTTTTCATCATTATGTTCTTGTGTTGTAGAATATCCAAAAAAATTATCCAAAGTTGATTGACCTTTCTTTTTTGGAGGCATTTTTAGCTTTATAATTTACCTACACACAAAACAATAAGAGAAATAAAAAGTTATTAAAAGTAAATTTGAAATAGAAAAAGTGGGTAAACCATTTTAATAAATTTTAAATTCACTTGATTGAAAATAAAACGAGATTTAAAAAAATATACAATGCCTCTTGCATGTATTTGAGATTTCTAAAGTTCTAATCATTTTTTCCCATCAAATTCCATCATTTAATAGGACACCAATACTCAATAGTCAAGAGTCACTACTAAAACTCGAAACAATAAGAGAGTTTGAAAACCTCATAAAAATTCGATTGAAAAGTAGAAAAAGATGTTCAACATATTCTTTCTATAGAACTAATATGATTATTTTTTTACTTTAAATAAATATGGAAAAGTAGATTATTATGGTTTAAAACATTTGGGATTCTTTTGAATAAACTTCAAAAATAATATATCAATAGTATTTTATAATTGTTTATTAGTCTAGATTCATTTTGTTAAAATGAGTATAAGTGATTTTATTATATTTTATAAACATATTTTTGGTTTTGTCAATGGTCATTCCCATACTAGAGAATAAATCATTGAGAATTCTTAATTGCTAATAAAGGTGAAATCTTAAACAATATCATCAACAAAAAGGAGGATGATAATAATTATACTAATGTTTTGCTACAAGAACTTGTCTCAATTAAACAACTTTATAAGTGCTATATATATAATTGTAGAGAGAGAAGGAGCCTAGGTACCCTCTCCACCTAGGTTCTACTCTTGTAAGTGACATGTTGCTCTTGTGGAGCCCTTTGTAATAAATGTTGTGATTGATGAGCTAACCATACCTTGATTCAGTTTGAATACCAGGTATTGGAATTTTCTGTGGAGTAGCCCTCTAACAAATGGTGAACCACATTTTAAAAATAAAAATAAAAATAAAAAAAGGGAGAGAAGGAGCCTTGTTTAAAACTTGTATATTACAATTAATATCTTCTAAGTTCCAAGTTGCAACCAACTTTTAGTGTTCTTAAACTTGGCAATGACTTTTTGGTACAACTTTATTGTAAGTTCTCTCAACTTTAAAAAAATCTTAAACTTTGTATTCCTAAAAAACACCTCTAAAACTAAAACTTATATATTGAACAAAATTTATATATTGTAGTAATTATCTATATTTTAGTGTTTAGTTTGCTAGTTTTTCATTTAAATCCCTCTCTTAATGTGTATATTGTTTTTTGAATCCAATTTCATATGGATGAACTAATTTTGAGTTTCATATCCATATCATATGGATGAACTAATTTTTGATTTTTGAGCTTCAAATTGATCTTTAATTATTTAAGTTATTTTTTAATAAATTTAATACAAAGATCAATTAAATTTTAGGAATAAGAGAGGTACATAATGTTAATTAAAAATTTATAGAAACATTGTGGATATCAAAATGTATGGCTCAATTAATACTGAAAATATTTACCTATATAAAACATTTACTTTGTCAATTTAAAATAAATATTAGAAAATGAAACATTTATAATATTTAAATAATACAAAATTTGTAATAAAAAAAATCTAAAACTTTTATTAATATTTTAAGATGAAAAATCTAAAACATTTATAATATTTTAAGAATACCAAAAATATGTTTACTTTGTAAATTTAAAATAAATATTAGAAAAATGAAAAATTTATAAAAACATTTATAATATTTAAAGAATACAAAATTTGTAAAAAAAAAAAGAAAAATCTAAAACATTTTATAATATTTTAAGATGAAAAATATAAAACATTTATAATATTTTAAGAATATAAAAATAAGAAAATAAAATCTATACCATATTACATTATCTCAATTCAAGATGAAAAATTAAATAAATCATATATCAACAAAAAAAACACAAATACTGTGTTTCTTTTCTTTACAGACTACACATGTTTTAACTAACTGTTGTTTATTTAAGTAGTGAGTAAATCTTGCGTGGAGTTATTCCCAACATATGTGCAAGAAGCAATCATGTTTGCCATAGCTTTTGCAGACTGATCTTCAGTGATCATAGCACTATTAGAAGACCGGAATGGTCTTCCATCACAAGACATGCTCTTATTCTGCTATAATAAATCAGGTTCCAGCTTCTATAAACACACAAGAATGGAGAATAATAGAGATAATCTCTTATGAAATTTTAGACACAATCAGAGTTCTACCATGATCTAAGCCCAAACCCAAAACTTTAATGTATCAAAGACAAAACGAATGCATGAACATCGAATGCTCAGAAAAAACCAAATCTAATAGGAAGTACAGACTATGGAAACCAAATATTGGTGAAAAAGGAAGTAGATCTATGTCAATAGGAAACCCTAGGGGGAGCCCGAGGAGGAGGAGATGGTGTGTGAAGGAAATGGAATCACAATGTTATAGATCAAGAAAGCGAAGTAAAGATGCTGTTTAAATCCACGGCTATTGAGTGCATTTGATTGGATTCGGAAGAAGCACTTATTTCAAGAGAAAACCAACCTAATCATCTCGACCAAATCATGGCCTGCTCCTTCTAGGAATCCATGGATCTAAATAAGGGAATTGCATTGAAAAAAGGATGAGAAAGGGCCACACGAGTCAAAATGATAATGATAATCAAGTGTGTACATAATGAATTTTTTTATTATTAATAGTATAGAATTTGTGATTTCTAATAAAGATTGATATACAAATTTGTAAATGGATGTAATATAAACTATCAAATCAATATTTATTTAACTTGAATTTAGTAAAAAAACATTTAAAATTTTTAAAATTTTAAGATTCATTTTATTGTATAAATTATTAATTTTATTATTAATTTTGAATATATGATTTGAATTAATATTAATATTATAGTAATAGTAATATTTATCATATTAATTTTATTAACTTTAATAAAAAAATTTAAAAATTAAAAATATTTTAAATACAAATTAGATTTGTTATGATGATGATGATTAGTATCTAGTGAGACCAACTTTGGTTTATCAAACCTTAAGAAGGATAATACTTGGTTTACTTTAAAATCTTGTCCCTTTGTTTAAAAAACTTGCCAAGAAGCTTTCCAAGTTCACTAAAGGTTTGTATTGTAAAGAATACTATGAAACTTCGATCTAATGTGGGTGTAAGCAGCGTACTCTAAGAGAAAGTGATTTTCATCCTCAATGCTCATAGATTTACATAGATGACAAAATCTTTCCACCCATGAAGTTTTAGGAATAGACCAAGGCCCTTTTGGCTATACCCATTTTCATTTTATTGTTATTTCCATGGGAAGACATGTCTAAATCACCATGGCATATTAATATACAATTACATGGGCTTAATTTTTAATCTCTTAATGTTTCAGTTTGGAGATGGTTTAAAAAATTAATTTTATTTTTTAAATAGTTCATTTTACTACATTTTATTTAAAAGGTGTGAGCTCTACATTTTATGCGACAGAATCAAGTTTAGTATCCAAAGTTATGTTGCAGTTCATTTCTCATTCTTTGTTAATCATCATTTTGCTATAACTATAGCATCTACCCTTCCATGTGGTTTTATTTAGAAATAAGAAGAGATAATCATTCTTAGGAATGGTGCAAGCTTGCTTATTTTGTGTTGGATTTTTTCCATATAAATAGTAAAAGGGTTTCTAGTTTTACCGTAGAGGTTTTATTATTAAGGATTTTGATTAACTTAATTTACATGTAGTTAGGATTTTGATTGGAAATGCATGTGAGCTAGGTTTGAAAATTTGTGCACAATGTCGACTTACTTGACGATTGGAAATTGTTGGTAGAGTCCTCAAATTTCTTTCTCTTGATCTCGATCGCTCCAACACCAATACTAGGGGAGTTGCAATGGTTTAGTGAGATAGCTAGAAACAACTTTATTTCAATCTCGCACTAGTTGCCACCTTTTTCTTAGATAAATGAAAGATAGTAGATGTGATGGATATTAATGGAGTAACTTAATGCTTAGAAGATTTTCACTAGTAATTTAGTGGGGTTTTTAGTGAAAATCAGGTCCAAATTGTTAAAACAATAGTTTTGGGTCAGTGCAATTGCATAATCGAGGTAATCCTGGTCACTGAAACCATTTCTGCAGTGAAAATTGCACTTCCAGCAACTAAAACTGTGATTTCAACAATTTTTCTCATCACCTGATTCCACCTTACTCCAATATTGATTATGACATAAAATTTAAATTTTGTATGACAATTAATAATTGTAATGGATGGAATTCAACCTCAAAAGAAACTTTGCTCACCATTGCCCATGATTTTTTTAGTTGATAACAAAATTCTGCCTCTAATTCATGGCCCTATTAAATCCCAACCTATACCCATTGCTAGTCACATTCTTGAAATCTTAGGGTCTCAGTCACTAGTATTGCCCCCCCTTATCCTCCAAATATAAAAAGAAGTTGTCTAGAGGATGCTTCCAAATATATACATCATTTAAGTCAACTAGTAAATGGAAGGAAATCATGCTTAAACTGAGCAAATACTGTTTATGACCTGTATAACTTGTTTTGTGAGTCAATAAATACTATTTTTACCATTTTCCTGGATAGTTTTAGAAATAGAGCTTTATCTCTGAGCACTTTATGAGACTATATTAAAGATTTACTAAGAAAAAATAAGCTTATTTATAAGTAGACAAGATGATGTTAGCAAATTTAACATTGTAGCCTAGAGATTTTATTTTCATACCTTCGAAGCACTACTAATTTTTTTTGCTCAATTTATAATAGTAAGTATTATTTTCATTTTTCTAGCTTATATATTTTTCTAATACGGCACACTTTCCATGGTAGGTGATAAATATTTTGGCATTGCAATATAGTTTTATCTTTATAAATTTATTTAATTTTGGCCTTTAATTTTGTGATTATATTATTTAATTTTTATAAAATCATAGTTAATTATTTATTATTTTAAAATAAAATAATTTCATTATATCAACTTTCTATTTTTTTACTTTTACATCAATTTTATCAACTTATATTATAATTGATTTAGATTTTATTTAACATAATTCAATCCTTATCCATTAAATATTTGGCTTAACTCCCATGCTCTTAATTACCTTTTATTATAACTGATTTCCATTTTATTCAACACAATTCAATTTGTATCCATTAAATCTTTGACTTAACTCACATGCTCATTTTTTATATTAGTTTAATTTCTATTTTTTAATTATGACTTTAATTTATTTATCTTATATTATAGTTGATCTTATTAGACATAGTTCAATCTTTATCGATTAAATATTTGATTTAATTTCCATGCCCCTAATTTATATTTATATAATTTTTCAAAAGTATAATGATTATATTTTTTCATAAATTTTCTTTGTTCACTAAAAAATGCAAATATCATGAGTCAATAATGAACTAAATCAATTTACATAGTTTAGTTAGCATTAAAATAAGTATAAACATAAATGTCATAGATAAACTATCTCTCCCTATATAAATATTAATAATAAATTCATGAAATAACATTTTGATTAAATATAATTTAAAATATATATTGTTTATATCATTAATAGTTTAAATTTATAGATTCTTTTGATTCTTTTTATTTATACTAAATAAACAATTTTCGAAATAAATAGCAATGTTCAGAAGAAAGTTGTTAAGATTATGTTTAGGTCACTTATAACACAATCGAGTAGGTATACAATTAAAAGGTAAAAGGTTAGTACAACTCTCTCTCTCTCTCTCTATATATAGAAAACAATGACCAAGCCCTTTAACTTTTAGTACCTTTTAAATAAGATTCCAATAAAAAAAAGCTAAAATATTAAAAGTTGAGATTATGTTCATCACCCTCAGTAAACTATATTGAAGGTTAGGTGATGTTTATGTAATATTAACAAAAGATAGTGAGTTAGCCACACTAAAAGCTAAGGTTAGTGTCCATCACCCTCAATTTTTACTATATTGGAAGGTTAAGTGATGCTTATATATTATTAACAAAAGATAGTGGATCTCTTTAAAATTTAACAAACAATCTAACTTCATGTAATTGACAAATTATTATTATTATGTTTCACAAATTATTAGTTGTGTCATGCATGCCCATTTGTTCATTTAACTCAATGGCGAGGGTGTCCCTCAAACCATTAAAACTATGCCAAAGGAACAAGAAAATTAGCTATTATCTACTCAGAGTGCATGGCATGCAACCACAATGTTCCAAGATAGTTTCCATTTCCAAGTTGTAAATTTTCACTTAAGACAAGCTTTAAATAAAATCATACCAAGAAGAATTTCAATCCTAATATACCTTTATATTTGTAAATTTTCCCATAAAAATTAACATTCTTTTAAATAATAGTCATACCTTTATATTTGTAAATTTTCCCATAAAAATTAACATGCTTTAAATAATAGTCATAACAAAGAGAATTTAAATCCTAATAAACCTTTATATGAAGATGGGGCTTTTAATAAGGTCTGGAGGTCTTGTGCTTCTGAGGACGAGCAGAAAAATATATATGTAACTTATCCTTCCATGGTCCCATTAAGTCCCAGTAAGAAGTAAGAATAGAAGAGATCCAAACTATGTCTTGTTTTCCAAGAGAGAATTCAACTGGGATTAATACCTACCGGAGGTAAGCCAAATTCAATTAGTACAAATATTCATTTATACTCAAACGTTTCAGTCCAAATGCACAAGTATCGAATCCAAATTGGGCTAATCAATCGCAAAATCGAACCGAATTAACGTATTTTTTATTTTTGTGTACTTTTCGGCAAATGCTATTAAATATTAAGGACAGTAACCCGAGCATTTTTCCATACTTGGCTTGGTTTGTAGAAGTAACCCACATGAGGAGCGCAATGTATATCCTCTATAAACTTGAATAGTTTTTTCGAACGCACACCCATTCTTCAAGATCTCCACTTTATGCCCCCCAATACCAATAAGCACATCCCTTCATTCGTTAGAGAAGAGGCCATCGGGATCGATCTTATTTTTGCATTGCTGACAGGTACTTGTTGTCCCCAATGTGCAATATATATAACTTGTACTTATATATTGACAATTGTTAAAAGAAAGTACTTTTTCATCAATGAGCATGAGCATATTGACATTACTTAAAAATACTAATTTATTTGTAATTGTATAAGAACAAAGTAAAATACCATTACGTTTTTTCTGTATTTTTTTATATTTGAAACCAGTTGGGGTGTCATGTCAAGATGAATAGTATAATGGACAACATGCCTAGAAAGGTTTCAATAAATAATGGACAACAAGCATGGAAAGGTTTCAATAAATAATGGACAACATGCCTGGAAAGGTTTGAAACTGGGTGAGGAAGGCCTCCTTCTATGTAACTCACTATTGACAACCATAATGCTTACAGAGGGAATGGTAATGCATTGCCTCACCCGGTCATGATGTTTTGTAAATAAAATCAAACATCAATATTACGTGTTGTAAATTAAGTTGACCATCATTGGTGACGGGAATTAAAAAAATAGGATAGTATTTGACGTCCAAAATGATCCAAGACGGACATTTTGAATGTCAAATTCCTACCCTCTTTATAAAATTCTTGATGAATAAAAAACTAGGAACTATGATATCAAACCTATATCACAATAATGTAAATCATATCTATATGGCAAAAGAGTGCATATGTAATGTATTAAGTGTAAAAATTTCAAATTTTACACAGGAGGATTAGGTTTACAAATGGAAAATTTTTCCCAAAGGGATTAGGTAACAATGTAAGTAGAAATGACACATTTTAGTTGATAGAGTGCATGATCAATTTACCAAAATAATTTTTAAGAGGAAATTTTAGGAGAAGATGGACCTAAAAGATAGAAGCTTATTGATAACCTCTCGCTTGAAACCGAATACCACGTATGATTTTCAACTTCTGACATCTGAATGTGCACAACACCACCAAAGATACCATTGTTTCCATACTTGAAACAACAAGTATGTATGCAACTATCTCCATATACCTATTTGGAGACACATAGGTCACCACTGTCCTCTACCTTCTTGGGATTTGAAATTCTATGACAATCACCTTACAAACAATAGAGTTAGTGGTTGGTGATAAAATTTTGGAAATTGAGCCTGAAATATTCAACAAGTCGATGTTTAAAAGAGTGTTACTGAAACCAAGGAAACAAATTGTGAAAGAAAATGAGTCAAAACAACGGAATATGATTCATTAGGCTCTTCTAACTTGGTTCAGGGCCAAGAATTTTGTGTCATGTATCATGATACTCTACCATACGTATAGGACTAGTCTTAGTGTAAATCCTAGCTCCATGGGAATTTATAGAATCTTAGTGCAAATATGATCCTCTGATCCTCATATTGGGTTATATAAAATATGGTCTTATGCAACCCTTAGAGGGTTATATGAGAAATCATGGAGCTAACGCAATTCTGGGCACTCTATCAAAAGATAATTGCTCCCAAAGCTAAGATGCTCCTCCAAAAGAATAAAGATGATGTCCACATTCCAACAATAGTCCTTTAGGATTTGACATCATCTCCAAAGTCTTAATATCCAATGTACCACCTCATCAAAACATTAGTAAAGGATAGATCCATGGAATAATGATCCCACCAATCAATATAGAAGAATAAACCCAAGAACAAATCGCCACGATACTCAACCAACCTCATGACAGAAGGGGATGACGTCTTCTTCAAGCAATGAAGTGTAAGCATACATCAAAATGTGTACCAAGGGAGAGATCAAGTGGAGCATTCTACTAGCAATGGTAACCAACCGTGTCGAGATTCCATCCAAGTGCCAAGAAGTAGTGGAACCTTAGCAAAAGTTGGTTGTATGCCTCAAAGAATGTGCTAGAAGGGAGGTGCTCCAAGGAAAATCATCAACAATTTGTTTCCAAGTGTTAATCACATCAAATGAGCTAGAATGATCCAATAGAAATCCCCCACATATCATCAAGTCATGAATATAAGCCAAGTGCTTTGTGAAAAGGGATAGTTCATGTCATCAAGATTCCAAATTAAACCAACAATGCTAGGGTGCTCCATGAAAGGATACTAAATGTGTCATGAGAAAGTGGGATGACTGAAAGGCACCATTCTAACCTAGAGCATTTCAGGTAGGAGATATTAAACCTATTTAATTACATCAACAAACTTGGTGTCCAACATCCCGTAGGAAATACTTCATCAAAAATAAATTATCAACACTTCAAAACTTAGAGAGGCCCTAAGTTGATGGGTTCCCATTCTATGAATGCACAAACTATTAGATAATTTCATAAATACTAAGCAAAGAGTGAAATAGTGAAGCTAGAGAGCCTCTTGCAAATATAATGCCAAACATCTTTGATCAGTGTATATGAAATATATCATTCCATTGGAAATATATTATGGATTTGAACATAAAACCTATCAACATTGTGTTTCTTCCACTCATTATTGTATAAACTTTTATATCAACAAAAATAATTTAACAAAGTATTATGTTGCATTAAACAAATCAATAATGTTCAATGCCAATGAAGAGGTTGTAATGTAGAAGTTTCATTAAATACAAACATTGTGTGTCACACAACTTCTCAATCGAGACTCAGGTTTGGTTTCACATTTAGAAAATGTACATTTAAATTCCAACATCGCAAACTATATATACAATAAATATGAGACAATCCATGTACCATCATTAAACAATGCAGTGAAAATGCTTTTAATATTAACTTTACTATGATATTTTAGCATTCATTTCATGTTTAAGATTAAGTTATTTTATAACCTTATATTCTCACATAAATTTGAACAAAGCACTCACACTAAACTTATGACTGATATCAACATACCAATGCAATTTAATCGATATGATGATTATACATACTCATAGTAATGCCTTCCTACTCATTGATATCATTAAGGCATGCTTTTTCCTCACTCGAGATAAGTATTTCACACTTGAACAAGTGCACTAGAAGTGCATCACTTATTGATTAATACAATGGGGATTAATTCTTCTAAGCTTCTTATTGATGTGATGGACACCATCACTACCCAATATATGATCCTTGGACCACATGATTATCATTTGTGCCAAAGTTCAATGGCATATTATCATGCAAAATGACCTTGAGGCCACAAAATCAAGACCACCTATATTAAATAAGACTTTTACATTATATAATACAACTCAACACTAATGACCAAAGTTATCATCTTGAACCACCTTATATATGGCTCAATGCACTTTGCAAAAGTTCTACCTTTAGCCTTAGAGGGGCTAATTGGATGACACATCTGATAATCAAGTATGAATCATTTTAAAAATGAAACACATCCCAAAAAACTAATCAAAGTTAATCATTTCAATGCACACATTATTAAATATGAATTATAGGAACACTGTGGAAATAATCCTTCTGCACTATTCCCAAGGCTACAACCTATAGAAGGGTTAATTTTCTGACTCATTCATCATGGTTAGATAATCATAATGTTTCCATTATTTTTTGAAGATATCCTCTAGACATGTAACAAACAAGAGATCCTGTTCTTTATTATCAATATTATATCCACATGCTTCACTAGTAAACTTTGGGTCAGCCTAAAAAATAGACAAGAAATAAGAGTTTGCCCACACTAGCCATATAAATAGTTTTTTAGATGTTGGTCTTGTCAACATAAAGAGTCCAGCTACAACCAAAATGTGATTAAGTAAACTTGTTTTTGGGTAAATGAAAAGTTGTAGGTTGAAATAGTGATGAACCAAGGCAACAAGAAACAATTGTAAAAGGTCAATGTTGAGCTTAATGGCCATGCTACCAAAATGTTGAGGTTGAGAGCTTACTTTCCCAAAAGTGAAGGACTCATTGGGTTAAAGTGTTAGATTGCACATCCAAGTGAGTGATTTGTCTCTTTTTTTGGATAAGAGAGTTTGTGTTCCTCTTAGGTTGACAATTTTCTCTTTTGGTGTCTTGTTTATCAAGAATACTAAATGAAGTCATCACTCCTTTGTTTTAGAAAATAGATGTCCATGAGGTTGAAGGTTGCAGCCTCCTTGCATTATGAGGTGAAAAATTTGTCTCACTTGTCTAATGCAATTGTCCCTTCATTTCCCTTCCTTGCAAAACATGTTCATGGTTTTCTCAAGGTACAAATCCATGTCTACGCCAACTAATTTTAGTTCCCCTTTTCAGCATTTTTTTACCTTCCAACAACAACCTATTGGCGTATTATTGCACCTTCTTGGGGAAATTGCTCGTATATTTTTAGTAGTATATACTTTTATTTATTTATTTTAAGTATATGGATTTTAGAAATGTTGTTTTATTTTTTTTAATTAATTATATATATATACATATATACATATACATATATATATACATATATATATACATATATCTATACATATATCTATACATATACATATACATATATATATATATATATATGTATATATGTATATATATATATATATATGTATATAT
>LPNX010246321.1:68728-94374 GCA_001517045.1 Pseudotsuga menziesii
GTCTGCAAGGCTGCGCATCTTCCAGGTTCGAGCTGTGAGTTTTGTGGCATAGAAGGTCGAAAAAAAGACTGAGTAATCAGGCCCTAGTTTCGAGAGGATGGAAAATACGAGCTGCTCATCTTTCTTTTCAATACCACACGGTTTCAGCTGCAAAACTAGTGCTTTGAACTTGGAGAAGTATAGCTGCAGTGATTCAAAATTACTGGGACTCAGGGAAATCAATTCATTTTCGATTTGGTGTCCCCTCATCTCATCTGTCTTTCCGAAGAGTTCAGAAAGTTTCTCCCATACTTGATCCAGTGAAGTCAATCCATCGAGATGGAAAAGGAGGTCTCGGGAAATACTGAGACATAGGAGGCCATAGGCCTCATCTCTCTGATTGTGCGATTTGATCTTCTCTGCAGCTGCATTGGGCTCTGCTTCTATTGCCATAGTTACCCTGTAGAGGCCTTTCTCTCTCAACAAGATCTCCATCTCTGCTTTCCATTCAAAATAGTTGAAGGGAGTGAGGATAGTTTTCTGTGAATCCATAGCTTTAGAAAATCTGTCCTGGCTGTCAGTAGAAGGCTCCCAGTCTTGATGTCGAACCTGCAAAACAATTTTTGGAGGAGAGTAACAACCTACAATGGATTTTATACCATGTATAAATTCAGGCCTGCAGTAGATTAATTTCACTCACAGCGATTAACAATTGATCATGCAAAATTATCAACAATGGAGACTGAATATGGAGCTGTAACACAAAATTATATTAATTGAGTGTACAATAGCCAAACTTGTAATAACATAGGCTGCTGAATATATAGAATACATGATCAAATCGAATGCATAAGAAAGCATCCAAATCTAGCATAAAGCAGGCTTACCCAAAATAGGCAAATCCCCCATAGGTGTAAAAAGCTGATCCCAAATCTATCAAGGACCCCACGAATTACCAAGGGTGCATGGGCAAGCTAAAGAGTGGTCAAATGGCAGCTCATACATACTTTTTCATGGAGTAAAGAGTGGAGGAGGAAGAGGCAACAAAGCTGATTCACCTCACCTAGTCTTGCTTTCCTATGTGCCTTAAAACACCGAAAAAGCAGGCAATAAAGCAAAAAAAGCAGAAGGGCGCCTAGGAGGCCAGGAATAAAGCAGATTTGATTCCTATGGCTTTCCCAAGTGCTCCATCAGTCAATAATGGCAAGTTTGACCTCTATGGATAGGCAATTGACAACTTGCACATGGTGGGACTCATGGACTAGGCAAATAAGACAAAATAAATGAAATAATGTCTAAGTGGGTAAATACTTTGGGTTGATTATTCTAACACCTTAAACTTTTATATAATTAAAAGGTAATTGTATAGATTAATTCTAATTAAAATGATCCAAATAGGATTACTATAACACAACAACAATAAAAATATATGGTGTTCACAACCGACAAACATAGGAAATCCTGGAAGGTTGTGTCTTATGCCAACTTACGACCGTTCTCTAAACTTTCATGAAGCTAAACAAGAACTGCATCCTCTAAAGGGAATCACAATATCCTTCCTTAGAGATTCAATATAACTAATGAAGTATTAAAAAGTTTATATAAATTGTGTGAACAATGATAAACCAAGAACCCTATGTGAATCATGGTGTATCCCATCATCTTGAACACACGTCATGGTAATGGATGTTTGACACACCATATCTGTACTCACAAATAACTTGATGATACACCACATTAACTTTTACCATTTTATGGTTTCACATCGGTATTAACATTTAGTTTATCACGCATTAAGATTGTGTAATAATTAAGAGGTGAAAACAGATCAAAGGAAAAACAGTCTACAGTTAAAATTTCAAAAGGAAAACGATGCCATGACTATGCCATCACTTAGCAAGGGCCAATTTGGAAATATATCTATTTATACTAATTCCTGACTTGACTAAACCGAACTAGGGCTGACTTCACTAGGTGAGTCTAATAACCCTAGTGCCCCAGAATTGTGGGGACTTTAACCCTTAGAGAATCAGAGGGTTACCCACCTTGACTTGACATGACTTGTTTACATTATAGAAACTCTCAATAGGAACCTCAGGGCATGACATGACTCAAGTACATTAAAAATACATCCAAGCATAAACATCGGGTTACAATACATAAGAAATACAAGTGAATACATTCCAAAGTTACAATTACATCAACAGATGGTAAGCAATTGTTATGATTTGGGTGATAGGGTCAAGCCTCTCTCTCATATATTTGTTTTTTATGTTTCTATTTAAGAATTTACATTCTGATATATCATATTCTGAAACCTACATCCTTTCCTTGGAAGAAACCCCAAACATTTCACCAAAGTTTCCTCCCAAGAATAGTCATTTTTCACTAGTTTTTGACTTGTCTTTTGAAGGATCTTTACAAATCCATTCAGATCCTTCATATCCTGATTTTGAAGGTAGTTTGCATTATCATATGTAGGTTACAGAAACCTTAAACTCATTTCCCCAACCATTTGATGCCCAAATTACCCTACAACCCCCAACTTCTCTAGTTGGAAAATCTCACAATTACATTGTTTCCAATACTGTGTCACTTATCTATGTTGTTTTTATGTCATGTATATCATTAATTTGTTGGACATACATGTCATTGGCCCTCATGGGATTTTTTTTCCACATGTCTGGACCTGATCTCACCACCTATGGTTCAAATGTCAAGCCTCTAGACCATCCGAGTTCGCTCAACTGTCAATGTGATCTAGTTGCCCACTCTTTTCCTACCATGGACCCATTCACTCATGGATACACTATACCTATGATATTTTATACTCTATATTAACCATATTCTGTTATTTCAGATCCTCATGAGCTTTGTATATAGTTATGAATTTTTTTCATCAGTTTGGGGAGAATATACATGACTTATTTCATCATATGGAAGCTACACAAGAAGCTGATTTTGTTGAGTATTTTGATGCTCTATGGGAAGGAGTTTGCAGAGATATTTTCCATTATTTATTATGATTTCATATCATAGTATGATTGCATCAAAAATAATTCTTATGATGCTCCTCCATCATAAAATGATGACCTTCAAGGGGCGTCTCCCATGTTCTTTGTCTACAACACATTGATGCATTAATGCATGATATTGGAACCCACAACATATTCACTAAGTCTCTCACCAAGAAGTTGTCATTCAACTCATTCAAGTGAAAAAGAAGACATGTTGAAGACTTTTTTATCATCTCTGTTACATTTCCATTCTTGAGGGAGGATTTTCCCCATGAGGTTTTGCCTCTTTCCTCATTTTTACATGGACAAATAAATTGTTGTAAAGGGTGACCATAAGCCTTGTTGCTTGTGCCCTATTTTTATAACTCACCACCAGTTTTGGATTAAGGGGGGGTGTTATAACAATATTCCCATAATATATATTCCACGGACCTTCATGTTGTTGTACTTAGTGTGAAAAGGGTTCCAGTGCCTAGTTTTGTGTCTTGGACCATAGTTTCTCCACACTTGACTAGAAGTTATGCCATAAGATCATGTTTGTCCACAAGTGCACCCATGATCCTTTTTCTGGGGAGTCAAACTCATGCATTAATGATGAAGGTTCCCTATTTCCATGTTTTATGGGATAAGGATGGACCAAGGGTGCTAATACAATGTATCTGGTCAAACCACTCATTAAATGGTCCAAGACCTAGTGCTAAACCATCACATGCATGTGTTCACACCTATTTCTACTATCCTAACCTACTTTTGGTCCTTTTTGGTCACTATGGTTCATTGAACCTCATTATGAAACCACCTTTGGTCCCTCATGTTCATTGAACCTCATTATGGTCAAATCCAGGGTTCACACTTGGCCTTATGTGATTGATGGGTGAGTTGGTCTAATCTAATCCCACCATTTGTGAGCAAATAATATGCTTTGTTGGGCCCATGGTATTTTTTTACCCATGGTATTTACCCAAGGTATTGCATGTGATAATGCCTATATTGTACTGGTTTTTCCTCAATAAGCACACTAATTTCTCAAATTATTCTCTCATTTCATGTTATCTCTAGAATAACTATAAGTAAGAATTGCTAATGAATATATATCTAGGTGGTTTGAACATGACTCAGAACCTTGGGTGTGATGTTGTGCAAGTCAAATTTCACAAAGCTCCTTCATCTACCTTACATTCTTATCTTCTTAAAAATATTTTAAAGGAATATTTTTCTCTCTGTTTTAAGGTTCATGAGGTTATGATTAGTGAGGAAATTCAAAAGAAGAGAATAGCCTTGTTTTCCATCAACTAATGATGAAGATATCTCATCAACCTCAATGAATAAGCAATAGAAAATAAAATAAGTTTCTTGAACCAAGAAGCAGTTAGGGTGTGCCTTTTCATTTCCTCACAATTTATTTAAATTCTTAATTCTTAAATATCTTATTTATGTTTCCCCTTTTTAAACTTTTACCATTCTCATAAGTCCTAGACCCCTTATAAGCTTGGTCCCCCTTTAACACTAGTTTCCTCTAATTATGATCTCGAAATTAAATATCAATAGCTTTACTTCTACACTCAAAAGATCAAAACAAAAAATCTTAACAAAATAATAATAATAATAATAATAAGTTCAGACACATATTTTTCATTTAAATAAAAATATAAATTACCTGAATGATGCATCCATCCATGTTTTCCATGGAGATCGCACTGAAAGACAACGGGCAGCATTTTCTCTCTTCTATCTGATCTTTTATTCTTCTTCACTACATCATCTTCTCACTCCCTTCACTCACTTTGTATCTTCTTCTATCGGATATGATTCTCAATCCGTTCCCACAATCCAAACAAACATAAAGAAACAAACTCAAAAAAACTAAAAAAACTAAATAAAAAATACCAAAATAAAATTTAACAATTGAAATTAAAAACCAAAAAAATGCTCAGAAAGATTTATAAGTAAAAATAAATCAAAAGCATGGTCATGATTCAATATTAAAAAAAGAATAAACAAATAAAAAAACTTAAAAACTCCTAAATTCTTCAATCCTCAAGCAACCCAGAACAACAAATCCAACACTATCTCTCCTCTTCTCGGGTTCTTCTTGGGTCACTTCTATTTCTTGGCCCTCTTAGGTCTTCTCGACCCTTTGCAGTCTCTTATATTTTTGCATCTTTTTAGGCTCTCCACACACTAGCATTTTTTAACACAAAATCTGATGGCTTAAATGTATTATTTTCAACATATTGATGTCGACAATTTGACAATCCTTTATTTTTTTAAACGTTGGTTGAATTTTTCCTTTTTTCAACAATAAAAAAAACCTCGTTGGAATTCTGACATACATAGATTGCATTTTTTACGGATAATTTCAGCTCATAGATGTTGGAAATTCGACAAAGTTTGCTTCATGGATGTCAGATAACCAAGGGATATTTCACTTCATGGATGCCGAATCTCCGACGGAGTCTCCTTCGTGGATGTCAGATACTCGATGGAGATTTCACTTCATGGATGTCGAATATCCGATGGATATCCTTCCAATTTGTCATTGGAAGTATAACTGCGTTTTCGGATTTAATAAAAATTCGACAACAAATTTCAATTCAGTGATGTCGGATATCCAACGACATGTCCTTCATGAATGTTGGATTTTTTATGGTTATTCCTCCACTAGGACGTCGTTAGTATAACCATGTTGTCGGATTGGATGGAATTTTGACAACAAATTTCACTTCACATGCATCACATATCCGACGAGGTGTCCTCCGATTTGGCGTCGGTAGTATAACCACTTTGTCAAATTTAATTGATATTCGATGACAAACTTCACTATATAGATCTCGGATATTTGATGGAACTATGTAAATCTTAAAAAAAAATTGGATTCACAAAAGAAACTGGGTGACCAATATTTGATATGGTATGCCTCATTCTAGATACCTCATTCATGGATGAGTTTGTAGAAACTGAGTGGTTTGTCATAAGCATTAAGATGGTGATGAATAGAAGAAAAAAAATAAATGGTGGGGGTGGAGCTACCTCTTTCTAGTATATGGCAAGATCACAACAATAAGAGGCATTTTCCCCTAAAGAAACCATAACACATGCTCCAACAAAAACCCCAACATATAAAAATATCATTCCCATCTTGTACTACATTGGACTCAAGGGAAAATGAGGATTGGAAAAAGATAAAAATCCCAAAACTTATGCAAGGGTATTAAAAACCCCAAAACCTATGCAAGGGGACTACTGGATGGGACAACTTGTTTAAGGTGACAATTTTTAAATATTATTTGAAGACTGTTTAGGAGATCATAGCATAGGCTGCCCATCCCAACAAATGTTGATGTTACACTCTCAAAGTGAACATTACTGCAAGTCAGAGTTGAGGTACAACTTATGTTTGAAGGTTATTTTTGCTTAGAACCTAGAAAATGTTTCATGGGTTTCATGGATTAGGGATGTTATATGCCCATAATTAATAGGACTATTTTATTCAAGAGAAAAATGCCATTTTTAGCTTTCAAATTCAAACCAGAATTGTTTCATATGCAACCAGAATTCAAAAAAGGTTGTTGCTTGATGGTTTTGGGCTATTAAGAATGCCATTTTAGGGCTAATGTGGGGTTGAGAAATGTTTGGAAAATACTTAGTTATTTCCAAACCTGAAAAATAACCCCCTTCATTATTGTTTACATGCCCATATTTGTGAAAGATGTTGTTTGTTTCCACAATTTATGCCCATAATCACTTCAAAACTACTCATTTTTCATTTTTTGATTCACAAAATTCCTTCAGAAAGCTATCTGACTTTATTCTAGGGTTATTTATTCCCAAGAGACTTTGGTGGCCTAGTTCACAAATGGGACAAATCAAAGGATCAAAACAGGATAAACATGAAATTGTAATATCTCTTGATCATATATTTCCAAATAAATGAAAAAATTGGCATTGGCAAATGTTGGTTACAAAATATGGAAGTGAAATTGGACCTCCTTCTATGAATGCCCAATTTCTAAAGTGGTGGTGTGATTAGTTTACCCTTAATGAAGATAGATTGAATACAATAAGTTTATATTAGAAATATCTTTCCCTTTCATAGTTTTTTTAGATAATTTTTGGTCCTTGTTGAAAAATGAAACCAATTGTTGATTCTATAGGATATTTATGTACTCTTTTCTACTTGTAATTCATTTTTCACAAAGCTTATCCCTCATCTATCCTAATAAAAGATCGCAAATTATTTTTCATTTCTTTCAAATATTCAACTTTCCTATACATTTGAGGCATAAGGGTAAGTCATGTAAGATTCATATGCACTGCATATTTACAGTCAAGAAAGGAATAAGAAAAAATGGTAACTTAATGACTTGCAAAGTACCATAAATTGTGGTGGACCTAGAGTGCTCCAAGTGACTCAGTCTTCAATGAATCTAAAATTCATGTTGTTGCATAATGAATCAGTCAGCTGAAGAGACCCATTCATTTATGTTTTATCTTTGACCATGTGAATGTCATATAGTCTTTATCAAGTTTTCCCTTTTGGGTGATATGAACCTTCAACATACTCAAGCCATGCCCATCGATGGTGAGGATTTTAGTTTTATTATTTTATTATTTTATTCTAATTTTTGTGGCACAACATATTTATGGTTGTGTAATATAGATAATAGATTTGGACACAATCAACATGGCATAGTAAATTTGGTCCCATATGAAAATTAAGGAAATTTTTGTAACCAAGCCCATATATTGCCATAATTTATAACTATGGACTAAAAGGAAAATGCACACCAATCTTGTCTTGGAAACTTTAGAGATGTCACACTTGTGCCAATGTGATTTGCCTTATCCATTTCCATCTCTTTGAATCACCCATGCAGGCTAGTAGTGAAATGAAAATCTACTACAAGTCCTATTTTTTTCCTAGGTAACATATCCATGAGATCTCTATTTTGAGCTACATATTTGAGGCCTCTTAGGAGTTTTCATTCCAGGCCATAGGTCACCATACTGATAGAGTCAACATAACTTTTTTTTGGATTTCTTCTAGCCTTCTCTTTCTGGTAGCAATAATTACCATGACCTAAAGCAATATGCTTAAAACCTTCTATTAAGGAGCTTGGGTATTATGTCTGTTAGTCACTCAATTTTCTAAATATTAGAGATTGAACTAGGATATAGGGGCATTGTAGTAAATCGATGGACATTGTGTCTATAAAATTTATCAATGTTATGTTGTAACTTATATTACATATATCTCAAGTAAAATATTCAGGTTTATCATAACCATACACACTCAAGAATTCTCTACCAAAGTCACAAAATCATGCTTGGAAATTCATCTCCAAAACATCAATGAAAAATGCCAACAAATATAATATTTAATACCTTGCACGAAAGCTTTCACTAATAAGAAGACAACAATGATAGTAGGCCCATATATAGTCTACTCAAGGACCATTATCTTTGTAGTGCTATTAAGATCCCTATTTGGAAGAGTCTTTGAAAACAAGTCAAACCATAAATGTAACATGGGGCATGAAAGGATGTGTCAATTTCCATTCAGGGTCCTTGATTTATCAAATTCTAGCTTGTCTGAACCCTTGGTAGTCAGAAGCATCTGATGCAGCAAAAGTAATGACCTGATATAACCGTGTGGATGCACAATTATTTGTGAAAGAAGAATAATAGCATTCTATAGAAATCAACCAATCAGGAAACTTCAAATATGTTTAGAAACACTATAAATTCATAATAAGTGGGAAATAGAACTAATGTCTAATAAAAAGAAAACCACAATCCCTATTGCACAGTTCGAAAAACTATCATTATGAATTTAGACAAAAGGAAAAGGATGATGAATGCTTCAAATCAACCATATTCTTACCATCTTGCTATTTTATGGTGATTTATTTTAGGGTGTTACCCCTCTATTTTAATTGTGTCCACTTAGGTTTTCATGAGGCTATAGTTCTAGTATTATCATAACAACTCGGGGATAGATAGCAAGGAAAATTTGTTTGAATCCCTACTAACAACAAGATGATGTCAAATAATTATGGATGACAACTTGCCTAAGATAGACTTGGAGGCTCATGGACCTATATGGAAATATTAAAAATGGTCTTACAGGACCTCATTTATGTATTAGATATTTCTAGGATTCAATGAATTTATGCTATTATCAATTGTGTTAATCAGAAGTGGACCCTTCAAGATCATGAGACAAGATCGATTAGAAGTCAAGTTATTTGGAAATACCACTCTTCTTTTAATTCTAAAGTACATGGATTGTTGGTACTTCATAACAATCTAGCAGCCAGAGACCACCTACATCATTGTAACTTTACAAACATAAGTGATTTATTACAAATTGGAATTGGTTAAGCATGTTATGTGGAGCTGGAAGGTTGCCTTAGGGTTTTGGGCATGAATTGTTGTTGACTACAACACTCTTTTTGTTGCCCCTCTTCATTCAAAATGGTTCCCTTTTGAGGATAAATCAATGATCTGACATGCCAAAAGGAGTATGTGTAATGTGATCAGACTAACAAGCATCTCCTTTCTATGAAAAATACATTGTTGAGCTACCTTCCATGAGGAAAATAGTATTTGTATAATACATTTGATGAAACTAACCATTTTTAGATTAGATTTAAATCTATGTAGATCTCATAGATCTCAACCAAGACAAATATATTTAGGAAATATTTAGATTGTATTGATATCAGAGAAAATACAAATTTGCTTACCATCCTCTCTTATATAGGGAGGAAAACCCATGTGAATTCTCCTTGGACCACGATGTATCAATCTTGATGTACTTTTTTATTTTTTAGTAATGAAATGCCAAATGTATTTTCCAAAAAGAGGCACATACAGATTTTAAAAAAGCTTTGGGGGCTTTAATCTTGTGTGTTGAGTAATTGTGAATACCAATGTGTATTCCAATCTACATAAAATTTTGTTTAGATATGACAAAGTAAATACAAGCATCACATAAATTCATGTTTTCTGAAACTGTATATAAAGACATGCATATTTGATTCAAGGTTAACTAATTTGAGCATTAATCTAGAAGATATCCTGCAATATATGCTCATTTGTGTGCAGAAGATCGAGATATAAAGAATGAGATCAAATACCAATAGCATGGGACAAAGATACGAGAATTGCAGTTGGGGATGGAAATGGGCCAAATGTCATAACTACGTAGACTTCGTAAGCTAAAAAATTGATAGTTGAATCTCTTCACTGATATATCTGATCCACAAGAAGGAGAATACATTATATTGGATAACTTAAGTTAACAACCCTATGATTGCAGCTTGAAAATTATGCAATTTATTAATTATTTTATTCTTGTGTTTAAGTAATATTATTCACTCATAACCTCTTTGTAAACAATGACAAAATATGGCTAACAATGAAATCTAGCTAGTATCATATCCACCTCACACCACCTTGTAGTGTCAGCAAGAACCCCATAGGCTTCCCCATTTGGAACAATGGCTAACACCCATGGATGGTATTGATAAAGATATGTAATGCATGATGGTAACCCCAAGAATCAGTGTTCCAGGAAAATACCTATAAGCATTAATGATACAAGATAAGATAATCTTGAGCTATGAAATTTCCATATGCACATTATATACACAGCTTGTGTTTAAAATACTTTCATAACAATGACATAATCAGAATAGAGAGTGAGAGAAAATTTTATGACAATGAACAATAACATGAAGAGTTGGTAAAATGAGTTCTATTGTATAATATAAATTTCTCTTCAAATGATATCCTAAACAAAAGTGAGTACTCCTGGAATTCACAAGATAACTAGAGCCAAACAGATGATGCCCACGGTTAGCTTAAAATCTTAAAAGCTAAAGTTCATTGATATAAATTTCTAACACATAAGATAGAGAAAGTATAGGCAGCTTGCTTAAAGTCCTTTGTAAAAAACAATATTGGTAATAAATATAATCATGTGAATTTGAATAATGCATCAAACCATGCAATAAAAAAATTGTCACTAATGCCATGGTTTTCTTTGTCCACTGTTCAAACCAATCTCATCTAGAACAAGAAAAAGAACAGATTCCATCAATTCCTTTCATTTGAAACTACTCACCTGCTTGCATGTCCTCTCCAGGGAACCACTAACCTCTCTAGTACTATATAAGGAAGAAACATGAGGAAGCTACATCATTAATGCCAGATTAACACATATCAGCCTAAATGGGAAGGTTAGAAAACTTTTATGACTTCCCAAAATGGATTCAAAAACATTAGTGAGGTTACATCCATTACAAACAAATACATTCTATGCATTTTGTAACAAATCCTATAGTATGTGAACAATTGTAGATTAGAGAATAGTCTCAAACATCAATGGTGACAACTTGTTGTCCTTGCAGATGCTCACAAAATGGAATGTAATACGACACCTTTTGTATAGAAACGCCAAGGAGAGAATCTCTAGTCTTAGCATCAAAAAATGATAAACATGGAAATGCATCTTTCCTTGCATCTTCATCACAATAAAATAGATAAACATCTTCTTCAAGGATATGCATGAAAACCATATTCTTGGAGTGCTCCATCTTTCCAGATCCTTTTTGATCTTCCTGACCAGTCATTCTCGATGTTAATTGGTGATCTTCTATGTAGAAGAAATTTCTCTGCTGGGCTCTATTCTTGGGGAAATGGTCCCCACCTATTTCAAACTAAAGTTAGGAAACCTCCTACCTTCATTCATATTTCTAGTGTTTTATTCTATTTAAAATATATAGAATATCCTTGTGTTTCCTAGTGTGTTTCATTTTATCCTTATATTTTACTGCTCTCTATATTTTCTATTCTTTTTCTTACTCCAACCTCCCAATGGGAAAAGTTGCTCCATTTGCAAGATTTGAGAATAGAATAACAACATAACCATAGGTAGATAAGATAGCCATTATCCAGTGTTGAGGATTCTGCCGCTACTCTGTCATATGCGCTAGGGTTCTGCTATTGTTCCGCTGCTTTGCCACCGTGCGTGTGGATTTGGTTCATGTCCTGGATCTCTTTCCTAGGCTAGTACATGGATTGGGATGTCAGGCCTATGCGCGTCACTAGGTCAATCCGAATTGATTAGATATGGGTTGGGGCCCAGATCGACATCATGATCGAGGAAGGAGGTGGGGCTCCTCCCCTAATCTCCTGTGAAGGCTCTGGCACATTCAAAAAACTAATCTTTGGATAATCCATGAAGCTTGGTTCCATTCCTGTCCCAAATTTTGTGAAGAAACTTGATGAGGTTCCAATCATTGAACTGTCGTCGTAACACCCATGCATATTGCAATCTCCTTAGAAGATCGCGCCCTAGTGGGTCAGTTCATAGGTCTTTAGCCTTCTCCTAATACTATTGATAACTGGATCTAGAAAAACTGGAGACCTTTGATTTCCAATAGCATCAATTGTTATGCGGTTAGAAGAGGGTTCTTTTTCTTCAAATTTATTTCCAAAGAAGATCGGGATCTGATTTTCTGTAATGGCCCGTATTTCATGGGACCCCAAGGACTCTACCTGAATTGTTGGACACCATATTTTGACCCAGCAGTGGATGTACCCAAGGATGTGCTAGTATGGGTTCATCTCCCTAATCTTTCGATCGATTGTTGGACTTCCTCATCCATGCAAACCATTGGGGACAAGTTTAGGAAATTCATCAACAGAGCAAATCCCAAAGAGAACTACTTGTGTGCCACAATGTGCATGGAAGTTGATCTGGAAGCTGGCCTTCTAGAGGCGTCCAAGTTAATAGTGGGAGAATGGAAACACTACTAGAAGCTAGACTATGAGCATATTCCCTTCAAATTTTGGCACTGTCATGAATATGGGCACTTCCAAAAGAGATGTCCAAAGATACCAATAGAACAATAAGATAAAGAAGTAGAATAAGGTTGGACCCAAGCCAAATGAGCAAAAAATGGCACAAAACAGGAACAAAAAAAGATGGGAGACATCTAGGAGATTAGAACAACAAAAAGGAAGAAATGATTCAGATTCCTCATCCAGAGGAAAGCAACAAATTTGCAGAACTGGAGAATGAAGGGGAGGGGAAAAATCTAGAAGAGGAGAAGGAACCAAAGCTTTTGGATCCACCATCGAATCCTGGGGAAGAAGGGAAAAGTTTGCCTGATAAGGGGTTTCACATAGAAAATTCCACCCAGCCTGATTAATCAACTCATTCTTCTGAAGAGGAAGCCTTGGAGGCTAAGGAAGGAATAATTGGACATTCTTAGTTCTCTCATAAAAAAAGCAAAACAAGGGAGGAAAATTGATAAGGAGCATCGAGAAGAAGCTACCTACAAAGACAAGCTCCTTGGAGCACAAGCCACGATTGAAGCAATGATGAATTCCAGGTCCACCAGGAAGAAAGGTCAGGCCTATAAGGGGGATGCCAACCCCTCCAAAGGTAAGTAATGAAAATAATCTCCTAGAATTGCAGAGCTCTAGGGAGTAGGAAAAAGACTGAAGAAACGAGAGATTTAAATAGACTCTTCCAATCCCGATATCCTTTTGATCAAGGAGACAAAAATGGAGGAAGAACAATTCCTCCAAATTGGTTAGTTATTTTGGAAAAATGGAGAAAGAATTGCTAGGAGTGCAAGAGGAGCTTCTAGAGGACTTGGGATGCTCTGGCAGAGAGATTCTTTCAAGTTGGTTCAATCTCTTAGTCACATTCATTGGATCTTCACCAAGATATGACATAAATAAATTGGAAATCAAGTAAGCATTTTCAATATCTATGTCCTTGTCTTTCTTTTGAAAAAGAAAGAGTGCTGAAAAACTATTCAAGACATGCTTAATGTTCATCAACCTGAGAATCTCATCCTAGCCGGGGATCTGAATATCATACTCGGCACTATGGAAAAAAAGGAGGATCTATAGTCAGGGATACCTTGCATGAAACAATTGAAGACATTATGAGGGACTGGGATCTCAAAGATATTAAACCAACTTGTGGTCTATACACCTGAACCAACAGATGAACCGACCTGGGTCATATTGTGGAAAGATTAGACAAGTTCCTGGTACACCAATCACTCCTGATTCTTGGGTTCAGAGTGGATTCCTCCATTCTCCCCCTCAGCATGTCGAATCATAAGCCGATACTGCTGGACTTATTCAAGGATAAAAACCTAGGCTGCATCCCTTTCTGATTTAGTCTAAATTGGATCAACCAGGAGGGTTTTCATGATCTCGTTCAAGAGGTCTGGGAATATCTGGTCTCAGGCTCTCCATTCTATGTATGGGAATAAAACTCAGGAGACTTAAGAGAGCTCTCAAATCCTGGGATAAAATGTTCAAATCCCCGGCTACGCAGAGGCTTGAAGCTCAACAAACTTTGGAAACTCATCATAGATGGCAGGAGGATCAACCCATGGATAATGCAAGTCTTGAAAAGGAAACCACACTGCAATGTAACTTGCATGTAGTGTGCAGCATTGAGGAATACTCCTGGAGGTAGAAGGTGAGATGCTTATGGTTAAAGGCTGGGGACAAAAATAAAAACTTCTTTCATAAATAATTAGAAGGATGTAAGAACTACAAAGCGGTAAAGGAGATTCAGAGCCAAGGGAAAATGATTCAAGACTTTGAGGAAATCAAGAAGGTGGCGCACAGTCACTTTCAAAATATCTACACTGAGTAGATCCCACCAGGAACTCTCCCTAATTAGCCTATCCTCAATTTGGTTCCAAATTTGATCACCCACTCTACTAATAGAAGCCTCATGGCCCCTATCTCAAAAAAGGAAATCAAAAGGGCCCTTGTAGGAATGGAGCTCGACAAAGCCCCTGGTCCTAATGGGTTCACGGCCATATTTATAAAGACATGCTAGAAAACCATCAAGCATGACCTTCACAAAATGGTTATTAAATCCCAAGGCTGCATCAAAATTGGTGGGAGTACCAATTCATCCTTTCTTGCGTTGATTCCCAAAGAAAAAGGGGCCACTTCCTTTGATAGATTCAGACCTATTTCTCTCTACAACGTTGGGTACAAAATCATTACCAAAGTAATTGCCAACACAATCAAGGAGGTTTTCCCCTCCATAATACCTAAGAATCAAGGAGGTTCTCCCCTCCTTAATACCTGAGAATCAAGGAGGTTTCATTAAGGGAAGGCATATCGCCAACAACATCATTATGGTCCAAGAAGTTGTCCACTCTAGACTCCATCGCCAGGAAAAAGATATGATTATTAAATTGGATTTGGCTAATGCTTTTGAGAGAGCTAGCTAAAGCATCACTCTTGGAACATTTCGGTATTCTTCTTCACTGCATCATCTTCTCACTCCCTTATCACAATCCAAACAAACATAAAGAAACAAACTAAAAAAAAAAAAAAGATTTAACAATTGAAATGAAAACCAAAAAAATGCTAAAAAAAAAACTTATAAGTAAAAATAAATCAAAAGCATGGCCATGCTTCAATCTTAAAAAAAGAGAAACTAAGAAAAATCATAAATTCTTCAATCCTCGGGAAACCCAACCCAACAAATCAATAACTATTTCTTATATTTTTAGGTCTCTCGGCTCTTCTTGGCTCTTAGAGCTCACTTCTATTTTCTTGGCCCTCTGCACAACAAATCAAGAACTATCTCAGCTCTCTCCACAACAAATCAAGAACTATTTCAACTCTTTGTATAGCAAATCAATAACTATCTCTCCTCTTTATAGGTTTCTCGGCTCTTCTTGGCTCTCTGAGCTTACTTCCATTTTCTCGGCCCTCGGCCCTCTGCACGCTCTTTTTTCTGAGCTTTCTACACTTCTACGCAAGCCAAACAATGAGACTTCCCTTTTGGATGCCGCACGATTTGAAATCCAAGACAAGCTGTAACACAACTGTAAAACGTTGCCCAATGTCGTTGATATTTATTAATTTTTGAAATCTAACATCGTTGGCATGTATCGTTACGGTAATTTTTTTAAAAATCTCACATCGCTGTCATGCTATAATTATTACTTTGTAGGCAGTTTACAGTTCTTGATGGCAGATTGGTAATGTTGGCTTGGTATGTTTTCGACCAGTGGTTTACCTAATTTTTTTCAGTTCTTTACAAAAATAACTTTTATAGGTTTCTGGTCGCTCCATTTTTCATAAAATAAATTATAATCATTATATATATATATATATATATATATAATAGTTATATTTTTATTGTTTATTTAATATAATTTTTTAATATAAAGAACGGTGTAGGTTTGTCTTTTTTTAATTTATTTTATTAATATTTGGCAAAGCAATTTTTTTGTCGATTTTTCAATGGTTTAACCAAGTTTTGGTATCTTTTGGTGAGTCTTAAGTGATTTTGGCTAGAATTGAAAGCTGGCTTAGGAAGTCGCTCCATTTTTTATAAAATAATTTCTAATCAAAGTTTACATATATAAGTTATATTTTTAATATTTCTTTAATATAAAGAACTAAATAGGTTTATTTTTTTTTTAATTCATAAAACAAACTCTCAATAAAATTTTACATATATAATAATATTGTATTTTTAATATTTTAATATAATTATTTAATGTTTCCATATTAGGGAAGGAAATAATTTTTCTTTCACCTAATTTTTATAAAATATAGTTATATTTTTAATATTAAAATATAATTGTTTAATGTTTCAATTTTATTGATGGGAATAAATTTTATTTCAACTAATTTTTATAAAATATAGTTGTATTTTTAATATTTTAATATAATTGTTTAATGCTTCAATTTTATTGATGGAAATAAATTTTCTTTCAATTAATTTAATTTTGTTTAATTGAAATAAAAATTATAAAGTTTTTAATTTTTTTTTATTATTTAAATTTATTTTTTATAATCTAAACTATATTTTAATAATTTATTTAAATAAAAAATTAATTACATTCTGAATTAATAATAAATATAATTCTTAACTTAATAAAATTTAGTTTTACAATAATAATAATAAATATAAAAGTTGTTTTTTTTAACATAAACGTGAAAGTAAATATATATTAAAAAGGATATGTATGGCCATTTAGTACATAGCTAAAGAGACTAATAGATGAAAACTGAAATAGAGTATCTACAACTATTGCTAGAAAAAAAGAGAGCATTCTAATGTTGTTATGGTAATTCCTACTATGTACTATAAATGAAGTAGTATAGATTCGAACGAATTGCTGGTTCAAAACTGCACAAAAAAACATTTACTAGAAGGAAGACGTCATTTGGGTTTGCTTGAGAACCCCACAGGCTGGGTGACAAACAATTAATCCATCTGCTGAGCAGCTTCTCCATGATTTCCTTGACAGTGGCTACATTGATTCATCTGCCCTAGTTTCTAGAGATCTTCCTGAATGCGGTCCACTGTGCCCATCAGATATTTGAGATCCTTGTCGTGGTTGTTGATACGAGAGTCATGGTAGCTGGTTTGATAAGAGACATGGAGCACATCTGCAACCAATTGCTTGATGTCATATGCCATCTCCCTATTTCCTATGATGCCCACTTCTTCGAAGTCTACAAGTCTACGTATTTTTTTCTTGAGGTCCTCAAGTCCCTCCTTTACACTACGCTACCCAGAGCCCTGACCTATATAATCCATATTAAAATTTACGAATTGGGAAGAAATGCTGCAAAAAGGGTTGCTTGGATTTGCCTCAACATGGGAGTCCCGAAAACAGTTGACAAAGTCTTCACTATTCATCCAGGAGGAGGCCACTTTTGCTAAAGCCACAAAGGGATTTGCCACTAAGAGTTTGGCCTCTAAAGAAATTGCAGTCGCAGAACTCACAAAAAGGGTAAGGAAGGAGCTGAGGAGCTCTTCTATCTTGTCGAGATGCTCCAAGAGTAGACATTGTGGAAGGGGGGAGGAAGAAAGATGATACAGGCTGAGGGAATGCTATATAAAACACCAGAGAGGTAAAGGAAATGAGCTAGCGAAACCAGAAGGGAACAAATCTACACAATCTGAGGAGAATGTTGAATGCAGAGGAGGAGGGAAGAGGGTGTTCAAAACCCAACGAGATCCCATGGCTCATGTGTAGGGTATGGTTGTTAAGGGTGAGAAGGACAGGTAATGAAGGCAGGAGAAGACAAGAGTAAGGGGGGAGGATAGAGAGTTAAGGAAGGGGGGGGCGAGAGGCCACATGTTTAGGAGATGGCTACATGGGCTGCCAAGGAGGGGCACTAGGATCCAAGTGATGGGATAGGAAGGCGCTAGCGAGAAGGGGTCAAGCAAAGGAAAAGGGAAGAGACTTAGGGATATATTAGGGGATGAATTTGTAATAAACATTGAGATTATTGAGTGAAATGGAGCCTTTGGGGAGGGATGCATGTTTGTTGGATAAATTGTCAGCGTTAGCATTATTTGTTCTTAGGATATGGTAGAAGGAGGTGTTGGGGGGCAGAGGTAATTGAGAAATCCTGTTGTGGTACTTTTTTCAAATTATGGAGCGAGCGGTATAGCATGATCACATATTCAGGATGACATGACGAGAGTCCCCAAAAACAAGAAGGTTTGATATGGTTCCTCGATATACCATTTCTAGGCCTTGAAGAAGCACCAACCATTTTGCCTCATTGTTGGTCTTATGTCCTAAACCCCAAGCAAAAGTATTAACTGTTTGTCCTCCAGGGTCAAGGATGACCCTGCCAGCACCTGACTCCCTTGAATAAATATAAAAGTTATCAATAAAAATATATATCATAAATTAAAGTAATCTATATTTTATATAATAAATCAAAGTTAATATTAGTAAAAAGAATCATTATCATTAATTTTTTATTTTTATGATGATGATTGTAACATCCTCTATAAAACTATTGTAAGTAAAAGCATTGCAGGGGATATTTATTTATTTTTCTAAGTTGTAATTTTACTTTGTAGATTTAGGAGATTAATGGATTTGACTCGACTAAATGAAATCCTTGAAAACCTAATAGATGATGGTCTAGAATATTTTAGTATCTTGGGAACTCTTTCGAAAGAAAGCTTTTCACTTTTTATTACCAAAATCCTAAACATGTTCTATGTTAACCAATAAGCATGGGGAGGAAACACATCATTACATTTATGAAATTTTTTCTCTTATTACTTATTATAGAGTAGATTTTATAAATATACAGCGAGAGATACATATAGTGTATAACAAGAGCCATGTGGTGGTAATGTCCCTGGCATTTCCAGCTGTTTTTTTGTAGAAAGTTGTAGCAAGGAGGAATTTGGTTAGAGTTAAAGACAATTGATGGATAATTCTTAGACTTGTGTTCTTTAGACAATTAAACTTCAAGAAAAACACACTATATTTATATTTATTTGCAGGCTTTGTTGCAATATAATGACTTTATACCACTTCTATAGATTATCAACATATATTTATATTTCTCATTGTCATGAAATTATGGACATGTCAAGATCAAGTCCTAATGAGTTCCTTGGGTTTTCCAACCAATATTTTGATTGATGATTACTACCATCCTACATCTGAAAAATAAAGGAAAAGAAGATAAATCTACAGGATGGTGGTAAGGTACTAGTAAAAATTATAAAGGAATGAGATTAATGGCATGAAATACTGCAAATTGATTAACATGACTCTACTGCAAAAAAGGGTACAGTGTTGACAAACAAGTAAGACATGACAAAATATGTGTGTCATCATGATTTGTGATTTGACCCAAACTAATGTAGCCCTTGGATTCAAAATATGTAATTTTTTAACACTTCATAGTCAATAAGTGAATTCATAACCAAATTTAAAATGACTAAGTGAATATTGGCTATCACCATTGGTATTGGATTGAGAATTCACAATCAATTTCAAAAGTGGAATGGTAAGATTTACAAGATTAGGTTAGTATGCAGAAAAAGCAAAAGAATGAAATTCAATTCATAATGAAATGAACATAATTACATTTTACAAGATGTATGTGTGACTTCTGAAAACATTTCTTATTTGAGCATCCATGTTGGAAAGTAACCAAGACCCTGTTGAGGCCTGGAAATTCACAGGCGGAAATAGTAAGGGATTCTCCCCAATCAGCATTCCCAATTAGCCCGCTGACTGTTTGGTACAGGGAATCCGTCCGGCTTACGGTCCGGCTACCGTAGGTCAAGTAACAAACAGAGGCTGTACCGGTTGCGGCCCGGCCCACCGAGTTTTTGTATTTTGACTTAATGAATGATATGCACGTGCCTAACTAAATGCAGGCTGGTCTAAATGCAGGGAGCAGTCACAAAGTGATGCGCAGGTTATTACCTCTCGTCTTATGCTCACAAGCAACCAAACCAGATACGAATAGAAATAACTAACCGCCTAAACTATCCCCAGGGAGCAGGGTTGTCATTTTTAGATAAGCAATACATATTCATACACCATAAGAAGAAAAACAGGTAGCTGCTACTTCTTCTGCAGCACATGAACGCTTACAGATATTCAAACAATTAGATAGCCAATCATTTTATAACACAGTTATTGCTTGAAGTGGAAATATACCCAAAAAAATTACTGAAGACCATCCAACAAGAACATAGGCTCAAACATCAAATACTCTTACAGTAAATAAAGACTGCTGAAAACGAAATAGTTCCTCTTCGACATCATTTATTGAATTGCATGGATACATTCCACATCTTTTGCTCTTTCCAGCAGGCAAAATCGCAGTTTTCCCAGCAAAACGAGGTAGCTCCTCTTACAAGTCAACAATTACAAATTTTCCAACGGAAAAAATCCCTCTCTAAGTCCTATCTTTTTCTATTTAAACTAGAGCTTCTGCCCCCTGGGCTGCCCTCCAACCTGTGGCTTTCAGCCTCCTTGACGATTTACCTTCTTCCCTGACTGTTGCGTTTTTCCAATCATCTTCCATAAGCGTTTAAATTCTGACCGTAACCGCTGTGACTGCTTCCTTGGTACCTTTGTCGTTCATCTATTTTGTCCTTTCTTCGATCTAAGTTGCTTCGGCAATCATGGGATTTTTCCTGCAGACATTTGAGTGCATTATCCACTAGATTGAGGTATTAAGCATTTCAAATTTCAGCGCATAAGATAAATCCACAGGGAACTAGCTTGGTTTATCCGGGTGAACACTTCATGGTAATATGAATCGGCGGTCGGGCAGTACCTGGATCGGATGAGACAAGGTTTCTGTATCGGGTGGGGGAAAGCTCCAGGAGCCACAACGGCGGAGGGGCGCCAAAAGAGGAGGAGTGGAAACGTAGGCGCCATGGGAAATCGGGCGATGGAGGGAAGTGGGTCGGAAACTGAACAGCTCTGCCACCCACAACAGCGGACGGAATGCAGATCGGAGACAGGCGATGGGAGCGATAGGTCGGACGTCGGACGACAAAAGAATCGGAGGCTGACCTCCCCCTTCCGGCCGCAATGGCGGGTGGGCCGAAACTCTGGAGCACGCGATTTACAGCCACGAATCGGGCGTCGGGCGACACTTCAATCGGGCAGAGACTTTGGTCTATGAGCCGCAACGGCGGGTGAGACAGAGTTCAACTTCTTCTAAAAGAGGCCCGATCCAAAGAGAAAACGAAAAGCGCTGAGGCCCAACTGAGGCTAAAACATCAATTTTCTTCGCTAAGGCAAACTTTCACACTCTAAGGGCATTAAAAAATGGATCACGTGACTCGAGCTGACTGAAAGAAACAAGCACAAAAGCAGGCAATCAACCTCAAACGCACAGATATGCTCAAAGGTGCCAAGCTTTTAATAATTGATCTAAGTAAACAATGAAGAGGAGGGGTCCCAGAGTTTAAGCGAAAACTAAAATTGGGGAGACGGTTGCGGCAGCAACAACTGGCGATTTCCTGGTGAACCTAGGTCTCTGGGTGGTTTCTTCCTTGAAAAGTAGACTGTCCTACAACAAATATATCCATTGAACTCTTCCAACTATATAGATTTCTCAATAACAGAAGTGTGTACCTTGATCATTGATATCAGTCCAAGCTGGGCAATGAAAGTCAAGCTTCTAGAGTTCGGATAACTCTGCTGAGGCCAAAATATGAATTCATTATTAATTTTTCTTCAGGTAGCTGGTAACATCGGACACCACAGGATTGTAGCAGGTGATGAACAGGAACGTTCATTTGCTCCTCATTCCCATGCCGCCTCAGCAACTTTTGTGCTTTTCATATTTTATCCTCTTTTAATGAGAGTCTTCATGCATGCCTTTCTTACTGAATTTTCATTCAGGATCCTCTATCCCATAGTGCCCTTTTGTGTGAGTGATGTGCTTAAGGTTTCAGCTCACGGATGGAGAGGATCATTGGCAAATTAGTACTTTATGATCTGGATTTAGCTTTCGAGCATGCTGCTTTTATAGGAATTCTGACTCTTATCTTCCTTTTGGAATTTATTTCCCGGCATGGGATCATTTAGATTTAACACCCTGTTCATCTTGCTCTTCTTTGTGGGTCTCCTGTCATTGCCCCTTGAGATTACAAGTATAAAGTGTGTGGAGCCTCAGCATAGTACTCTAGACTTTTGAATCTGATTGACCTTACAGGAGGTTAAGCAGGACCGCAATGCACACAAAGATCTCGAGAAACTATTTGGTGGAAGAAGTTCACAGGGAAAACCACAGTCTAACTATTCAACAAATGTTTACCATTTCCAGAAATGTGAAGTTCCCCACATAACCATGAGTTAACCACCTTTATTGAAAACAAAAATTCACTTAAAACAAATGAAAGCATAACTCAACACAGTTTATTTATGTACAAGTCAGAAAGCTCAAAAACAACTTAAGAAAAATAAGGTTTGAGAACCAGGCCATTAACTGGCAAGTTCTCCTCCCATCCCTGTAAATCTTGTAACATATAGGTAGCAGGGCCAAGTTTAGCAGTGATTTGAAATGGACCTACCCATAACTATTGGAACTTAGTGTGCTTCCCTTTCTCATCATGGGGATGATCCCATTTTAGGACAAGGTCTCCCACTTCCAAGTCCTTCTTCCCGGCTTTGTGCTTATCAAACCATCTCTTCACTACCTCCTGCTGCTGTTGGAAACGTTCTCTAGATTTGGATCTGGCCTCTTCTGCTTTCAGAAGATTGTAAATTCTTACTTGGAGAACTTCATCATCCGACCCCCTAGACTCTTGAGCTAGTATGGAAGACGGGAGCAGGATGTTGGGAGGAAGGATGGCTTCCTTTCCATATACAAGGGTAAAGGGTGACACTCCCATGGCAGAATTAGGGGTAACTCTATCAGCCCATAGGGCATTGGGTAAGGCTGAGTGCCAACCTCGCTGGTTTTCTATGACGGTCTTCTTCAGGATTCTAATAAGGTTTTTATTTGAGGATTCGGCCAGGCCATTCCCTTGTGGATAATAGTTAGCAGAATAGTGTAATTTTATCCCTTTCTCATGAGAAAAAGTAGTGACCTTAATGGATGAAAAATATTTAGCATTATCAAAAACTAATGAACTTGGAACCCCAAACCTGGTCATGATATGGTCTTGCAGAAAATTGATGACTTCGTCTTCGTTTACTTTGCGCAAGGGGACCGCTTCAACCCAGCGGGTGAAATAATTAGTTGCAGTAAGAATATACTTGTGTAACAAGGAGGAATTTGGCTTTATTTCTCAAATGACGTCTATTCCCCATTGCTCGAATGGCTCTGTGATCATTACAGGCTTTAGAGGTGCTTCTGCTCTAGGTAGTCTTCCACCGCATCTTTGGCAAGTATCACATTTTCTGACATGCGCATGGACATCTCTGAAAAGAGTTGGCCAATAGTAACCGGCCCTAAGGACTTTATGGGCTGTAGTGTCTCCTGAATAATGTCCACTGGCCATTCCATCATGTAATTCAGACATTACTTTCTCAGCGTCTTCCTTTTCTAAACATCTTAGAAGGATCCCATCATAATTTCTTCTGAATAGTATGCCTTCTACGAGTTGGTAGGAAGCTGAATTTAGGCGCAAAGCTCTTCTCTGTTTGGAACTCCAGTGTTCAGGAAATACCCCTGACTGTAGGTAATGTACAAGGTCTCTATACCATGATTCAGGAGCTGTGAATAGAGGACAAACATCCATTACATGCAGTTCAGCTTCGTTATCCCATGCTTGTTCTTCACTATTACTACTCCCAGTCATCAGCTTGCATAGCCCCTGACCTTTCACTATAGTGGCTGGTTTGAACTCCAAATCATATTCTTGGAGGGCTGTTACCCAGTTGCCTCTTCTTTCTCCCAATTCCTTCTGAATGAGAAGGGATATCACGGCTGGGTAAGGGACTATTACCTTGGTTCGATTCTTTAGTATATAAGGTCTTAATTTCTTGACCGCTTTAAATACTGCATATGCCTGTTTGTCAATGGATGGGTAGTTTAATTCAGCCCCTTGTAGCCCGGTGCTCATAAAAGAGATTGGAAATTCATCACCTCCCTCTTCCTTCTCCGTGAGTACAGCTGCTAGTGAATCATCGGACGCGAATGTATACATAATAAAATCCTTGTCGAAGTCTGGACTTCTAAGAGAGGTCGCATGTGCAACAACGGTCTTGATTTTACTGAAAGCATTCTTTTCAGTCTCAGTCCACTTGAACTATGCGTTTTTCTTGACCATCTGCTGCAATGGTTTAACAGTCTGGGCAAAATCAGGCACGAACCTTCTTACAAAGTTTATTGTTCCCATGAAGGATTGCATTCCCTTCTTATTATGAGGCATGGGAATTTGTTCAATGGCCTTAACCCTTTCTGGGTCTATAGAGATACCTTCCTTAGACACTATATGCCCCAGCAATTTGCCTTCTGTGACAGCGAAAATGCACTTTTTTGGATTGAGGGAAATGCCATACTTTCTGCAGCGTTCAAAGATTTGCTTTAAATGGAATGCGTGATCCCCTCGTTTCTTCGAAAATATTGTGATATCATCAAGATAGACCACCACACTTCGTCCAATAAGTCCGCGAAAAGCTATGTCCATAGCTCTCTGGAAGGTTGCGCCCGCATTAATCAGTCCAAAAGGCATTCTTCTATATGCGAACGTTCCCCATTTAGTTCTGAATGTCATCTTCAATCTATCTTCCTCGGCTACCAATACTTGATTGTAGCCAGAGAAACCATCCAACAACGAAAACATTTCAGATCTAGAAACCATTTGCAGCAATTGCTCCATGGGAGGTACCGGGTAGTTATCTTTGTCTGAGGCGCGATTTAGATTTCTGAAGTCTACGCACAGCCTGATCTCTCCCGATTTTTTCCTGACGGGCACCAGGTTTGATACCCATTTAGAATGCCTGACTTTAAAGATAATCCTAGCGTCCAACAGTTTCTTCACCTCGCTTTGAACTAGCGGCTCCATCTTTGGGTGCATTTTCCTCAACGGCTGTTGATATGGCTTGACGCCTGCTTTAATAGGAATGATGTGCTTGATGATATTAGTGTCATAGGTTTTTAAATCTGCATACGTCCATGCAAAGACATCTTTGTACTGTTTAAACAAACTGAGGAACTTGTCTCTTTCTACTGGTGAACAGCACTTGCCAAGGTTCACGAACTTGGGCTCCGTCTCAGTCAATAAGTTTATTAACTCGAACCGTAAAGTTGAGCTGTGTGTTTTCACGTTAGCTGGTCTCCTAAATTTCTCATTCAAGTCAAACATTTTCTCCAGCGTCCTGA
>LPNX010246342.1:3470-33587 GCA_001517045.1 Pseudotsuga menziesii
ACCAGATTCTATGCCCTTCATGGTTAGAATCAATTAATCGTCCAGACCTGGCGGCATACTCACTCATTGGATTCAATTTGACCAATTCAGCTGCTGGTTTGGTTGAACTTTCCTTCGACGAAAGAGGGCTTGATATGGAAATGTGTCTAGTTATCCCAATGCTCTTACTTCCTATTTTGTGCTTATTTGAATACTTTGGCTGTCAAAATATAAGAAAATCAATAGCTGGAAGATTAAATGTGGGAAAGGACGCAACTACAATGCAATGCAGCAGCAGTGACCCTCATCTCACATAGAGAGTGAGAGGGAAATTCAGGGGAAGAGAAGTTCAAATTTTAAACTATATTATGAACATAGTCTTTTCACCTTTTGCATACCAGTATAATACATGCTAAATAAAGATTTCTTCTGCATAGAGAACTTGTTTTTTATAATTCCAAATCAAAATTATTTAAGCAAACATAGATTACTCACCGATTTGGGGCATTCTATCGGCATTAGTATGACCTCTGCAAACCCTCCTCTACCTCTGTAAACCCTCCTCTATGTGACCTCTGTAAACCCTCCTCTGCCTATGCAAACCTCCATCTACGTGACCTCTTCAAATCCTCGTATGCCTCTAAAAATCCTCCTCTACATGACATTTGTGGCCCTCTGCTCTACGAGCTCTATCCCATGTGGCCCTCTCCTCATCGGGCCCTCCTCTACCGCCCTCTCCTATGCGAGCTCTGTCCCTTATGGCCCTATCCTCTTCGACCCTCTCCTCTTTGGCCCCTCCTCTACAGCTGTAATGGGTTAAAGGTTTATTTCCATCTATCCACTGCGACCCATCTCTTATGTGCCATCTATCCACTGTCTAATAGTCCCCTGTGTGCCATCTATCCACTGTGACCCCTATCCTCTCTTTCTTTCACTGGTGCTGTCGCGAGGTTTGTTTGTGGCCGCGGGGTTGTAATTTGTGTTTTTTGTTTTTTGTGGCGAGGCGAGGCATAACATTGTTTCATCCTGTGATAAATAGCACGCCGTCACTTAAGCGACGCTTCCGAACTTTGAACATTCACACATCAAGACGAACTTTGAACATTCACAAATCAAATAGCCGTCGCTTTGAACATTCACAAATCAAATATCCATCGCTTAACCGATGCTTGTGGCCACATTTGCAAAAAAAATGTATCCTTTTGATTTTTGGTAAGTTTAACAAGAAAAATCCACGCGCCGTCAGAAGTAACCGTCAGATTTTGGATCGAAATGTAGTAGTGATAAAGATTAAAAGTAAATAATAGGGAAGTTGACCACAAAAATAGGGAAGTTGCCTCCTGCAACAGCTAGAAGCAGTTTGAGGATGCTGCCAAGTGTCAATCTGCTCTCAATGCGGCCTATTCCACCAAGTGGCCAGTAAACACTCATTTAACAACCTCCTTAATATGTTGTCTCAACTTTTATTTATTAATTAATAAAATATTTAGCAATTAAATACAATTATCCTTGACCCCACTTGGTCAATAATTATAAACTTTATAATAAAATTAAAGCATAATGTCGTCCCAAACATTAAATGTTTTTTCTGAATTTGGGGTATGTGAAAATCTATTTTGCAGGTGTGAAGATCCCTTGAAACTACTGGAACATTTGTATTGAAGGAGAAAAGCTAGGATTGACCTTCATAAATAAGGTACAGTAGTTTTCTACCCTATTTCTCTCTCAAATTTCTATATAGTTGTATGTCTGGAAGTTTGATTTTGGTATGTTGGTGACCCTAAACCCTTAGGTCATAAGGTATATTTTCCTTGAACAACAGAACTGGTGACTCCATTGGGGATTCTAACCTATTTTGGGTCTATTCTATGGGTATTCCTATCCAGTTTCTTATGTTTGTTCTTGTAAGTGTTTTTCTTGGATTTTACTTTCATTTTGCAGTGTTTCATGCTCGAGATCCTTAAGTCATTTCTTTTTCTTTTGAACAAATTGAATGTAACCACAAGTTTTCAATACGTACAGTCATGAGTGCCTTGTTGTATTCCTGGGTTGACTGTATATATAGTCGCGGTCCATTCACAAGTTTTCTAAGTGAGAGTCGTGATTGCTTGTAGGTATAGGTCAGTTTGCTAGGGTTTTGCCTAATTTTTACTCTCTAACTTCTCAGGTGTCTGTAAGGTTCCTTCTTTGGCATTGTGTTGTTGTTGTTGGTGTATGCATTTCACTTTTGCTTGTTGATCAAGTTTTTTTTAGTAAGTTAGGTTTGAATCTTCCATTTGTGAATGTGTTGGGTCTTTCCTTATTGGTTGTTTGGTTTGAATGCTCGTGTCTTTATAGGTTACTGGTGTCTTTCATTCCTTTTAGGACACCGATATACCTTTGATTTTGGTTGTAGTGGTCTAGGTTAGTCATTTTTACCAATTTTTTTATCTATTGGTATTATCAAGTCAGTAGTTCTATCCAAGTTAGGGTTTGAGTCATCATTTCTTTACTTGTTCAAGATTGTTACTATAAAGATCTGACTATTAGCATTTGCATTTGTATACGTTCATATTTCTTAACTTGCTTAGGTGCATTTGAATTGCATAAAAATTTTGAATTTTTTGAAAAGAAATACAAAAAGAAGTTTCTTTTGCATAACTTTGCATGAGTTGTTTTTCCATTATTTTCAGAAAATAAAAAATTTTAAAGTCTTGTGTTTTTCAAAATCATTTAATTTTTTTTCATTAGTTTCATTTAAAAAGAAAAAGGAAAAAAGAGAATTGTTAGTTGCATTTATTTTGAAATTTATACATCATTTTCTTTCACATGTTGAGGCCAAACACCATTCAGTCCCCCTTCACTACCTCTCAGTAATAAAGCATTTAAAAATAATGCTTAACTTAAAATTTATTAGTAATCTTTATTTGTATAGGTTTGATCATCAATTAGCTTAGGCTATGTTCTTGGACTAGGATATTTTAATTGTTCAATAGCAATTTTATTTCAGACATAGTGGCCTTTCTTTAGGTAAATCCACTACTACAAGGGATAATCTAGAAATATCCTCTAACACAAAATTCAAGCAAGAGGCCGCGTGAGAGCTCGGTTATGGAGATAACCCTCCAATACTTTATTTGATCATATACCAGAATTGTTGTGCATATGGGGGTTCTATCAGTACCACTTCTTGGGTACCATGAGGTGTCGATATTGTTAGGATTTTGGGCTTAGTTTCCCTTCCCATGCACACCAATCAAGCCAGTGACTAGTCCACTGGAATCGTGTTATAGATTTGGTAGCCTTAGTCTCTAGACACTAGGTTTTTACACAGGTGGAATTGGAAGGCTATTTCTAGTGCACCTAGGAGGTACTTGGAAGGTAACTTAGGTTGATAATTTGGGAGGTATATTGGGTGATTCTTTCTCTTTCACCCATAAAAGTCTTCACAAGACGCCAAGTAACCATTCTTTGATCTTCACTGGTTGGATTTGGGCCCTAATCATCCCAGACTTTCCTTTGGAAGGTGTATCTTTTACCTCGTGTGTCTGTGATACTTAGGAAATTTTTAGTGTGTGTTATTTGGTTTTTTTGTGTTTAGTTGGAATTTAGGTGTGTGAGTCATATTTTTAGTTGTGGAGAACCATCCTCTCCGTAGGTATAGAAGGTTCTAAAACCTTCCTCCATATTTTAAAGTGGAGCCTCCACCGCCACCTCAAAGGAAGATACTTGACACAGACGGTTATTTCGAACCAATCGGTGTTAGCAAAGTTCCAAGTGAATCAGAACTTAGAATTAGACAGAAAAAAACCTCATTGGTAGAGATAGAATACTTGTAGGCTAACGTGTTTGCGAGGAATTATAATACACCTCTAACTGACTTGAACGATCATGTGATAGTCCAAGTCCTTCCTTTCAATTCACCTGTTTCTGGTGTTTATTTGAGCCCATATATGTCTAGTACAGGAGAGGGTATGTCTACCCCTACTTCAGCCATGTTGGTTGCTGGAGTCTCACCTACCCCGATAAGTGATCCAAGACCTAGTTATTCTACTGTACCTCTTTCTCCGAGTGCTCGAGTGGTCAATTCCTCGGCACCTTATAATGTTATAGGTCATTCTAGTGGGATGGTCACTAGGATCCCCAATGTACCTTTTACTTCTTCTCCTTTCATGCAAAGTGCTCAAAGTGGTCCAAGTGGCTCCACTTTGTTTGTCCAAGGTTTTCTATGGAATGGAGGATATATTCCTCCATCTTCACCTTATGTAGGCCCATCTCCTACTTATGTGGGTATGTTGTATGGGAACCCAAGTACCTTCATAGGTTACAGTTTCCAAACCTCTAGTCAGGTTTCAACCGCTCCTTTTGGGATCTCTCCCTTTTCATTATTTAGTGGAGGAATCTCCGCTCCTACTTTTCAAACTCTAGTTTCTTCTGGAGCATGCCAAACCACTTGTCACACACAACCAATCAGTAATGCAATGGATTTCATATGGAACCCATTTCATAATAGTGCTACAACATCACAGCCAATGGCCAGGGGAAACCCCACCCTTTCTTTTGGGATCCCTAGGGAAATTACTTCTACACCCCATACTCTTCAATATCAAACCCCGACTAAGCCAAAAATTCCTTTCCTGAAAAATTTAAACTTTCCATATTTGTCTAAAATAATGAATGACACCATGTGTCACAATGTGGCATGGCCACGTGTACCCATAAAAATTCCCTCAAACATCCCAAAGTTTGAAGGGAAGACTAGTGAGGATCCAAGTGCTCACATCACCACATTTCACCTTTGGTGTTCTTCCAGCTCACCAAACGATGAATCTGTTCGGTTGAGGCTATTTCAGATAATGTTAACCAATGTAATGGATAATTGGTACATAGAGCTCTCATATGCCACATATAATAGCTCCTAGATTTAGAAACCATGTTTTTAAATCACTTTCAACTTCCTGTCCGGTATGATGCCAGTGTAGAATTATTTTCGACATTTTGACAGAACAAGGCCACACATATATTCGATCATATTCAGGAGTGGTGAAGGAGAAAGAGGATTATTAAAGCCACCATCCCTCTTGATTTCTCTTTTTAGTGGTTCTTGAAATCTTTATTTCCTTATATTTATAAGGACATGTCCACTTCAGGAGTTACCAAAAAGGAAGAAGCAATCCTTAGGTCCTAGCAGTTATATATGATATATGCTCAAACTGGGAGTTTATATGAAATCATCTCTGAGGTGCCAAGGTCTACAACTGACCAGGATAAACCCAAGAATGGACCCCATGCCAATGGTGTGGTTTCTTCAATTAGTACTCCCACTGTAGAATCACTGGCCAAGCAACTCCGTGAGTTGTTAGTGAAACAATCTGGAGCAGAGACAACTAAGGATGCCACCCCCTCACTGCAAAGCGCTAATGTCTATTTTGCACAGTCTTTCCAAAAGGGAAATCAGCATCCCAGTGGGAAAAATAATAAGGGGATGAAGGGTGAGGGAATTCAAAACAAACAAAATCCCACAAATAATGCTGAGGGGGGCAATAAAGCCAAGAAGAAGGTTAAGTTTCCTTCTAATTTGTTCCAAGGAGACCATCTTACTTATCAATTCCACTTAATGGAACAAGCACAGAAGCCTCTTAAACAACAAAAATCGTTTGTCCTTAAGGATCCCTTTCCCCAAGGACAAAATGCACCTTCTGCTTCGAAAGATGTTGGGGGCACACCCGATGCTCCTACTAATCACAATTATATTAACATGGTCTGATCCAACACTTTCCTTCAAACAAAAAACAAAACTACAAATCGGAAGCTCAGTATAAAGGTAAATCTACTGTCAAAACTTCAGTCCCTCTCACCATTGAGAAATTGGCAGAACCAATGCCCAATATACAGAAAAGGTGTCTTCAAGAAAATGTTCCACAACCCTAACACTAAGGATTCTTTTAGCTAATTTGTGGTAGAAAACTTAGCTCAAACACCTTGTATGATGTCGGCACTAGAGGTGCTACATAGATTCCCTTCTTAAAGGGATGCACTCTTAGCAGACATAGGTAGTATGGAATCAGAGAGCTTGCTGTCCAAATTCAATCTTTCTGATGTGAAAATGTTCCTGCCATACCATGTGGCCTTTGCAATCGATGTTGTCCATGGAGGAAAAACCATTGGACGAACGATGTTTGATGAAGGTGATTCCATGTGCATCATGTTGATGACTTGTTGGAAATATTTGGGATCCCCAGAGTTGGTCCCATCGAACACTCTACTTACTTCTTTCAACAGAAGGTCTTTCTGTCCACATGGTATCCTACCAACTTTCAAAATAATTTTGGCAGAGAAAACATTGTTTGTTGAAGTTGAAGTGATCGATTCTCCCTTGGACTATAATTTGTTGTTGGGTAGTAGTTGGACTTATTCCATGTGTGTTATTCCCTCGTCCATTTTCTGAGTTTTAGTGTTTCCGTACGAAGGGAAGCTGGTTACAGTTGACTAGCTCAATTTCACTCAGAAAGGTCGTTTGGAAACTAATGAGTCTACGATACCATTGATCGCTCAGTTGAAACTAATGAACGAGAGCTTGGGGGTTGGAATTTATACATCATTGATGGGAACATTCGATATACCAACCCATATTAACTACTTAGGTTCAACGAGTGTCGGAAATTCTATTGCGATGATTGTAGATAAACTGACCCCTAGGTCCTCCCTTCGCGAGAAGAGTCTCAATTTCCCTTATCAACAACAGAAGTAGCTTATCAAGCTATATCTAATGATGTTGTTGATTCCATCGTGACCCCTTCTTCAGTCTCACAGGATTTATATGAAGCTTATCTTCCCGCCTTGGCAGATAAATATACATATTCATATGATTTCTTGTATATGGTTTTTCCTTTGGATGAAGCAATTTTGGAAGCCATGATTGGACCAGAAAATATTTGTGAATACCTTCATAGCAAGTCCTTCTTCCTTACATAGTTGAGAAAGATTTAGAATTCAGAGTTCCATGTGAAACTGACAGAAGGTGTTAATTTACCAATTAATCCTTTACCCATAGGAAAATATCTCTACTACCATTCTGATGAACATTTCTGCAAAACCCAATGTCGTGGGAAATGTTCATATTGGCGCAAACTGTTCTTCGGAAGAGGTTTCCACTTACACTTCCTTATTTAAGGAATTTCATGACGTGTTTTCCTATTCATATGAGGAAATCCCAGACATTGATCCATTTATATTTGAACATGAGATCCATACCTACCCTGACACGAAACTTGTTTGATAGAAGCTTAGACCAATAAATCCCCAGAAAACGATAGTCGTTAGGGATAGAGTGGAAAAACTGTTGAAAGATGGGTTTATTTACCCTATTGTTCTAACAGAATGGGTATCCAATCCTGTTCTAGTGGACAAAAGAAAGGAACTTTAGGTGTTTTCACTGTCTTTGGGGATTTGAATAAGGCGTGTCCCAAGGCTAAATACGCTATGCCATTCATCATCTAGATTATTGATGCTTGTGTGGGTAGTGAGGTATTTTCATTCATGGATGAATTTTCAGGATATAACCAAATTCAGATAAAACTGGAAGACCGGCGTAAAAAAAACTTTATTTGTCCTTGGGGAACCTTCATGTACAACAAAATTCCCTTTGGTTTGAAAAATGTCGGAGCTACTTTTCAGCGGGCAATGAATTTCTCCATCCATGATATAAACCATATTGTCAAACCTTACTTGGATGATATACTTACCCATTCTCATAAGAGGAAGGACCATCCAGACCATCTTTGTATGATTTTTTAATGATGTTGACAGTACAAAATACGCTTGAATCCCCACAAGTGTGTTTTTTGCATTGATTCAGGAAGGTTACTAGGGTTCATTATGTGAAATAGAGGAATATAGGTGGATTCATTAAAAGTTGAGGCCATTGTAATTTTGCGTCATCCTCCTTCTATCATAAAAATTCAAAGTTTGCAAGGGAAATCCAATTTCCTTCGATGATTTTTAGAGTTTTCACACGCTTGTTGAATCAAGACACCCCTTCCTGTGGGATGAAACTGCGCAACTCACTTTCGAGGCATTGAAAAAGGATTTCATTAGAGAGAATTTGAGGTCAAAAATGGGCCTCCTAAGAGATGTACTACAAAAATATAAAATATATTAAAATATTATGATTTAGGGGTTTTATGGGGTAGGTATATATGACAACTCACCTCCTACACTACTCTTTATGCACAATATAAATAACCATGGTTGAGTTACTTTTCTAAATTGACTATAAATAAAATTAATAAAATAACTCTACAATGATGTGACTAAGATTCAATGTAAATTCCCCAAAAATTATTGTCCTTTAGCATTTATTTGTCTTGAACTTATAAATGAAATTAAACAAAAAAAATATATTTAGGTGTTATTTTTTTAATTTATGTTGACTTTTTATATTTAGTACATTCCTCATCAATTTAATTTTAATGTGATTTAATTGATATTTATTTACATGTAAAATTTTAACAATATTATTATAATATTTATTGCATTATTAGAATAAATTAATATCAAAATCATAATTTTTTTTGATATATTCATTTTATTGTAAATGAATGTTATAGTTAAATCTCTTATAGAAAATAATATAAAACATAATTTATTCTTAAAAATTGAGTAGTGTATATATATATATATATATATATATAGAACATTATTATTTTGTAAAACATTTTTATTTTATTTTATTGTAAATGAATGTTATAGTTAAGTCTCTCATAGAAAATAATATAAGACTTGATTTATTTTTAAAATTTGACTAGCGAAAATATATAAAAAAAAATAAACTATGAATATTATCTTTAGAACATTATTATTTTGTAAAACATTTTATTTTATTTTATTGTAAAGGAGTGTTATAGTTAAGTCTCTCATAGGAAATAATGTAAGATAATAATTATGAGTACTTTACTTGAAAATGACAATAATATTATTTTATGAGAAAGTGAATTGTGAGTATTTACTTTATGACTTAAAAATACTTGTACCACTACTTTGGTTAACTATGGGTTTTCATCCACCATAGAAAATGTGACAAATAAACATTCTTAACTCATGCAATGCCACCTCAACCATGGGGGATGATGTCATCTACTAGAATGTAATTGGTTGATTTTTATAGTACATTTTGGTCCTTTTGAGGCCCATTTTTGACCTCAAATTCTCTCTAATGACTGTCATCTCCTCTCTTGCGTCCTCTAGATTACACTAAATATTTTATAGTGTCTCTAGCTGCATCCAAGTCGCCCATAAGAGTAGTACTATTTTAGGAAGACAACGAACTCCAAGATCAGGTTGTCTACTACCTTAGTCGATCATTAGAGGGTCAATAACTTAGATACTCGCACATTGATAAGTTGGCATTGGCGGCAGCCTATTCCATTCAGAGGCTAAGGCGACATATATTATTGAGGACAACCACAATAGTTTCATATGTAAATCCGTTCCAGTATGTTTTATCCCGACATATAATCGAAGTAAAATTCAATAAATGGATAGTCATCCTTTAAGTGTTTGACTTGGATTTTCAATATGCTATGTCTAAAAAATCCTTAGAATTCACGGAATTGATCTTGGAATTACAAACCGAAGAGGCTATAGTGGCAGAAGAAGACTCATTCTTAGATGAGTATATATTTTTAATATCAACCTCTGATCCCTGGTATGAAGATATCTTAGTTTATCTCTAGACTCTCAAGTGTCTTATGTCCTTCTCATAGGAAGATCGACATAAGTTGCAGGTTAATGTGAAAAAATACCGTATCATCAATGATACCTTGTATTGAAGAGGGATGGATTCTATCTTGCATTGGTGCCTCACCCACGAGGAGGTGAAGCATGTCCTAAATGATTCCCATAGTAGAGCATGTGGGGGTCATTTATTTGGGTTAGCAACGACCTAGAAGATTCTACATGTCGTTTATTTTTGACCCATTATCTTTAAATATTGTGTGCAAGTTGTAAAGCGATCTCATCCTTGTCAACTCTATACCAGGAAGATGTGGTCACATCCTTCTCCTTTATTTCTTGTCATCACGGTAGGGCCCTTCACTAAGTGGGGGTTTGATTTCATGACGTGCAACCCAGTTTTTGCTGGGGGGCACAAGTACACCATTGTCATTGTATACTACTTTATGAAGTGGGAAGAGGCAATGCCTACCTTTAAGGTTGATAGCGAAACAATAACTTATTTCGCATTCAACCAAATCATTTCTAGGTTCGACATACCAAAGAAGATTATCACTGACCATGGCATTCCTTTTCTAAACATCATGATGACTGAATTGACCACAATGCTAGGGTTTAGGTAAGATCATTCATATTCCTTTTATCCTCAGGAAAATAGAAAAGTAAAGGCGGTCAATAACCATTCTAAAACACATTATTAATGCGACTAGGTCAAATTGGCATGTCATGATGCACCTTGCACTTTGGGAATATCAGACTAATGTTAAGACTACTACATTTTTCTCACATTTCCAACTCGTTCACAGGGTGGGAGCAGTCACGTCGGTTGAGTGTGAGATACCATCCCTAAAAAATTCTATTCATGTGCTTCACTTAGAGAATCTATATGAACAACACGGAGATGCACTGCCTACAAAAGAGGATCATAAGAATCGGGTCAAAAATGAATATGATAAATTCTTGAAACCTAGAGTTTTCTTCGAGGGAGAACTTGTCTTTCTTTGGGATCAAGACAAGGAACTCCTAGAGGCAGGAAAATTTAATTCCATGTGGTTATTCCCTTATGTTCCGTAGAAAGTTTTGAAGAAGGGAGCTTATGAATTGATTGATTATGATGGAAACAAACTGTCGGAGCCCAGAAATGGGCTCTAGATGAAGAAGTATTATGCTTAGGAACGGTAATTTTTCTTGTATTATTATTGTATTTTATGTAGAATAGGTCATTACTATTTAGTGTTTCTTATAGTATGCTTGTTGTTTCAGATGTAATTCAAGTGATTTGTATGGTTCATTGATGGTGCCAACCATCACACTTGCAATTTGGCTTCAACCGCCTCGGTCATTTACGCACCCTCAGGACAACTGGTTTCCTCTAGTGGGGCCTGTCTAGGTCCTGCAACCAATAATATGGCTGAATATAGTGTGGTCATTGAGCTGCTTTGGGATGCTACATTGCATGGTATTACTCACTTGGAAGTTAGTATTGATTCTCAGTTGGTGTTTTCCCAACTTAATGGTGATTATTAGGTGAGACACCCTACCGTACTATGTCAGTTTTTACAAGTCGGGTTACTTGAAATAAATTTTAAATACATTTTATACATTTATATTGCAAGAAATCAGAACATAATCATTGATTCATATGCAAATTATATACTCGATTGGCACTTAACACATACATTGTAAAATTAAAAAACACAGACACATTTGAAGCACATGTACATAACTAGGTATATATGTGTGTGTGTGTGTGTGTGTGTGTAAAAATATGTCCATAGATACATTTAGTATGATCTGAAGATCCTGTCATAAGTACATCATAATACAAAATAATATTTCAATCCATAAAATTCCTAGATCTAGGGCTGATCCTCAGCATCATTGGCTATGGCTACCTCTACAACCTCCCGGTAACAAAGTATGACCCTAATTACCCTTATAAGAAGGAGTAACTAGGGCAGAGGAACCCCAACTACATGATCCTACATCCCCATAGGGATCTGCTCCATCATCAGTGTGGTGACATCCTGAGTACTCCTGGCCAACTTCCCCTCCACCACATGAAGCATCAAATCATCTCCACCAGTCCCTACAGGCCACACAAAAGTCCTGGGATGTTCGTCAGGCCAAACTAGTCCAACATCTGCATATAAAAATGAACAAGGTCAAACTCAGGTACATATGTATATATATAAACAAAATATCATAAAAATCAAATAATAAGAAACTAAAAAGGCATGCCAATCTCTCCCCATGCTCCCCTAGGAGGGAGGATGAGTTCTTGATCACCCCTGAAGTCTAATCCTACATAGGGGAGCTTCTTAAGAGTAGGCACTTGTCTACTCCACCTGGAGTAGAAGTCATCTTCATATTCTCTCTGGATCCCACTGCCACCACCTTATCGAAGGAAAATTTCACTCCATTGCATGAGTCTAGGATCACGGGGTGGGCATGGTGGTAAAATCATTACAGGGCTAAGTGTAGGAACCCTCTCAAAGAAGAATTCAACTAATATGCTAGCATATCCAAATATCTTCTTTTGACCACTCCTGTAGTCAGATAATGGTTATTCATAATCGGGAGTTTCTTCATAATCGGGAGTAATGAGGAGTAATCCCAAACACCAATCAAACAGTGCACCCTGCATACACTCTACTGCTACACGCATATGGGTACGTGTTCCCAAATGTAGCGTGGATGACCATACAACTTTGAAAATGGTGCTTACCACAAGTTTCAATGGAAAGATGGTAATCTATGCAATCAGTATTTGCGTCCCCAATTTTTGTGTCCTGGGAAAACAATAAGTCTTGACGTAATCTTGCACACTGAGTGGGTCACCGTCTTGAACGATTCCCTCCAATTTCACAGGTTTCCCCCTGCGAGATAGTCCCATAATAAAGTAAATTTCATCTACATTCAACACCAAGGTCTCCTCTTGGAGTTCAAAGATCCCGTGATCCCATAAGTCCACAAGTGTCTCCAGTAGACAGACTTGGGCACACATATTTGACGTGCAGTATAATTTTAACAAGCCACACCTTTGAAAAGATTACAAAGTTACATGATATCCCATGGAATCGCGATCCATGTTTTTGTGTTCTCATTCTCTCCATTCCAGTACCATGATTGCCTACCAAGTAAACAATCCATTCATTAGATTCCATCAAAAATCCATCTCATTATCAATTTTTTGAAAAACATAGCTTGCGCAGTACTCATGATTGTGCTTTCTGCACAGCGCGTTCCACTCGCGGGTTTCCTGCAGGGAAACCCACAGTTAAAAGTCACGCTCATGGGTCTAATGAAGGCCACCCATGATTACACCGAGATGCCTTTAGGTATGGGATAAAATTACTTAATTCACCATTAAATTTAAAAATGGAATATATCAAATGAAAGAGAGAGACCACTAACCTACAACTTGCGTATTCGAATTTGGTCCACAGGATACGGTCCACAAGGATCAGCTGAAGTACGGAGGTAAAATTTCTAAATATAGTTAAAAATTCCAAATGGTATGTTTTGTTTTAATTTTGAGATATTTATAGTAAAAATTTAAAAACTTTACCCACTTTGTATAGTTTAAAGTCAGCTTTGGTTATTGAAACTAATACCATGTGGTTTTCTTAGCTTTTATAGGTCTTGGATGATCCAGAAGTTGATTTCCATCGCATATAGGGTAGGATTTGGTCTTTGTTTCATACTTTACCTCATCCTTCATTAAACCCTAGGATCTCATTTCATCCATGGATTATGGTGTATAACCATTGTTTACCTTGTACACATCATTGTTCTTCCATGGATAGGACCTCCTTTACATGGGTACCCCTAGTTTAGAACATTTACAAGTGTCTTTTTGGGACCCATACCGCAGTTATGGTAGGTTGTGGGATTCGCTTCGTAGTTGTTTTTAATGACAAAATGAGCCTCATTTTTCATCTATTTACCAAGCTACACCCATTTATAAGGCTACCCACCCTTATGGAGTTATCTTTAGGCCCTGGTCTGTCTCCTCAAAATAGAATGGACAACCGAGTAAACTTGTTCATTCAGACTCATAAAGGTAAATTAAACGATCATCTACATTAGCGATAGGTTATCTCTTTTGCGTATAGGGGTCAACTTTGAAAATTCCTCTCTCGAGAACTTGTGGATAGAATTCCCATGTTGAGACTACCTAAACAAACTTGTAGGACATCCTGTAAACTAGTTTCGTTGCATAGTTAGAATTATAATCCCCTAGTAGGGATCCAACATGTGTCCTTGAAAGCCTCTGGGAGGTGAGCTTCAACATGCCATAGAATGATGACCATGGCTTGGATAGACAAACTGTCAACTCTGTTGGATTCTAGTCATCGCTATAGTACTACGAGTTCCCATCTCCTCTATTTCTATGGCTAGATAATTCTCTTTTATGTATATTTTGGAAACCATCATTTTGCTCAATAATGGAATGTACAATTTTTGCACATAAGGGTAAACTCTGTAAATTCCTTGACCGAGAACTTGTGGCTAGAATTTCCACATTGAAACTTCATAAACACACTTGTAGGACCTTCCAGAACCCAATTTTGTTTCCCGGCTATAATTATATGCCTCAGGTAGGGTTTCAACAGGTGTCCCTGAAAGCCTTTGGAAGGTGAGTTTCAACGTGCCATCGAATGCTGAAAGTGGATCAGATCAACGGATCGTCAAATAGAGTGGATTCAAGATATCGAGATAGTGCCACTTGGGTGCCCCTATTCTATGGTTCCATGGTCCAAGGATCACCTTATACGATGATTTTGGAAACTAGGGTTTTGCTCAGTAAGGGTCTCCAGATTGTTTGGACATAGGGGTCAGATTTACAAAATTTTGATTTTGATTATAGAATTAGACATAGAAAGAGTGGCATTCAAACCAAACACATTGAACTCTTAATATATTTCTATGTCCTTAGTGTGACACACCATTTTACATGTCCTTAAGGTTTCATTATATTTGCATTTTGAGCAATTAATGTTGTTTTTTAGAATTCAAAGTTATAAAAAAAAATGAAGGGGATGTTTCATTGATGTAATCCCTCCTATCCTTGCTAGATTTGTAAATTTACTTAATTTTCCTTTGTGGTTTCTTAGTATCCACTTGCAAAAAATATCTTGTCGAGATTGCTAATCTCTTTCATTTGAATTTGACAAGTATTCTAGTCATTTGTATATTTTTTGGGGGTATACAATTATTCATACACATGGTTTATTTTGTGATTTTCATCATGCATGAGCTCGATGTGTTTTTTTGTAGATGATATACATGCATCCCATATATTCATTAGATGGAAGTCATCATGCCAAATGGAAATTTCATTTATGTGGACTACATAGGTGCATCACTTACATGTGTCAACTGTGTGCATCCTTTAAATGCTTGTTAGGTTCTTATATGGCCAAGGCGATTATGTGTTCCACTTAGTTGGGCCATTTTATTAGCTATGTTGGGTTATTATGTGTGTTAGGTATGTTGAAAAGTGAATCAAGTAGTTAGGGTTAGGATCGTTAGTAGGTTATGCATTGGGGGCTTGGAGATTATTCATAAATGGGGCTAAACTTATATGGATTAGTGTTATAGGGGGTTTTGTGGGTCAAGGTAAAATATGAGTATCAACTATGTGGGATAAATAAGTGTATTTAATAGGTGTGTCATATATACACATCCTTTAATATGTCCAACTAGAGATTATATGTAGGATAGAATATTCATGTGCATTCAAGTTAGATTGGTTTGTTCCTTATGTGTGTCACTTGATTACATTGGGTGCTTATGTCACTGAGGTGAAACATGAGATGAATTAGGTGGTTAGGGTTAACAATGTTAGTGGTTTAGGATTAAAAGGTTTTGAGTGTAGTTAGTGGGTTGTGAATGGGGATTATGATAAAGGGATTGATAATTAGTTGTATTAGTTTCTTATTTTGTAGGATTTAAGTGTGATAGTAGATTGTGTGGATTAGGGGTGTCACTCGCATAATTTCACATGATCTTTCATATAATTCGATTGTGGTGAAGAACAAGTTGTAAATGTTCATTGTTGTGATTACAATATAACAGTGTATATGCAATTGGATCATGGTCAATAACAATTTAAATGTACATTGTCGAGTTCATTATTGTCAGCCCAAAATGTTGTAATTGTGCATTGTTCTCAAATTTATAACCAATATCTCCATGCAATCGTAAAAGATATAAAAATTGGGAACATTACACATAGAAACAATATTGGCCACGCATGTATTAAAACACATAATACTGAACTGTGAATATGTTAAGAAACAATATGAAATATATATTATATCATGGAAGTTATAATACAAAAATAGATGTCCCTTAGATGGCCTGTCAATGTACATGAATAAAAAACATCAATGATGTACATGTAAACAAAAGTACATCCATCCTATACCATGCATCTGTTAGATTTTTATTGTTTAATCAATATGATCTAGGATCTTATCTGAGAGAATAACATGCACAACAATAATCACAAGAGACAAGAGACACAAATATTTTCCTCAAGGAAACCATAAAGAAGAAAAACCCACAACTTCCTCAGAGATAGAATGATCACCAATAGCAAAAGTAAAACCCAAGAATACAAGCTACATCTCTAACAGTTGTTCTCTCTCTCACTTATGCGAGCTACTTCTCTCTCACTCATGCGCTACTGTTGAGTGAGTGTGTGTTTCAAATCGAGATTCTCACCCTCTATTTATACTTGTTTTCCACTTGACATTTACTCTACAGGGTCGACTTCTCGAGGAGAGTCTAATAACCCTAATGCACCTCAACTATGGGGACTATTTCCCTGACTTACAACAAAGGGTTAAACTCAATGAATTTACATGACTTAATTATATTAATGACTCTCTCAATTGGAGGAACAAACATCTCCATCAATGTACAATGAAATACAATAAGAAATATAGAAGTGAATACATTTTGAAGTTACAGATACATCAACACTCCCTCTTAACTAGGAAGGTATTCTCTTGACACAATTCATTAGCACAAGTCTTCATCACTGGATCATCATCAACATCACTGTTGCTTCTATCTCGAGCAATGGTTCTATCTCTCAAATATACTAGTCATTGGAAGTTCTATAGAGCCAACCCTTTCCATGTTGGATGTAGGTCCTCATCGACAAAGCCAACCATTTTTCATGTTGGATGTAAGTCTACAGTGCCAGCCCTTTTTCATGTTGGATGTAGGTCTCCATATATAGATCCAACCCTTTTTTATGCTGAATGTAGGTCTACAGTGCCAACCCTTTTTCATGCTGGATGTAGGTCTCCATCTACATATCCAGCCCTTTTTCATGTTGGATGTAGGTCTACAATGCCAACCATTTTTCATGTTGGATGTAGGTCTCTATCTACAGAGCCAACCCTTTTTTATGTTGAATGTAGGTCTACAATGCCAGCCCTTTTTCATGATGGAGGTACATCTCCATCTATATATCCAACCCTTTTTCATGCTAGATGTAGGCCTCTCCCTCTGCAAGGTCTTTATATACAGATCCAACCATTTTTCATGATGGATGTAGGCCTCACCCTCTGCAAGGTATTTATCTACAGAGCCAGGACTTTTTCATGTTGGATGTAAGCCTATCCCTCTTCCAGGTATTTATATTCAAATCATCTCATTGTCACACAGAGCACTACCCAAATACACATAACACAACATTCACATTCACCGGCATGGTAGGACACACCTACTACCATCTGGGAAAGGCTTCAACACTTACATCCATCGGCATGGTAGGACACACCTACTACCATCCGAGAAGGGATCATGTGTATCACTTCCCCTTGGAGGGAACCTCGATATGAAGAACACCGAGCTTCTCTTTGAAGTACTCAAAATTCACTCTGGCTAACGGCTTTTTCAATACATCAGCTATCTACTCGTCCATCGCAACATACTGGAGCTTCACTACTCCTCTTTGCACCATATCCCTGATATAATGATACTTAATATCGATATGCTTCAACTTGTCATGGAACACAGGGTTCTCTGACAACTTCACACAACTCTAATTGTCTCAATATATACAAGTAACATCCAACTGGAGATCAAACAGGTCAAATAGTAGCTTCCTCAGCCACACTACCTCACAACTAGCTGAACAAGTTGTGACCTGATCTACTTCATATGTACTCATTTCCATGTAGGACTGCTTCTTTCTAAACCAAGAGTCCACACCTGATCCCATACTGAAGCAACACCCCAAAGTGCTCTTCCTATCAATGGCACTGCCTGCCCAATCTAAATCCACATAACCCTCCAGGTTAATCTTTTGATTCACCTCATACTTGAGCCCATAATCAACCTTTACCCTTCAGGTACCTCGAAATATGCTTTGAATCAATTAGGTGAACATGTCTCAGATCCATCAGGAACTAGTTTAATGTGTTCACGACAAAGAAAATATCTGGTCTTGTATTCGTCAGGTACATTAAGGACCCAAACATACAACGATACATTATGGAATCAACTGACTCTGATGAAGCCTCACTCAATAGATTCAGGTTTGATTCCATAGGTGTGGCCATGGCCTTGTAGTCCATGACCCCAAACCTATTTAGGATCTCCACTGCATACTTCCCTTGTCCGAGGGATATTGAGTTCCCACTTTGTCACACCTCCATGCCTAAAAAGTAGTGCATCATACACAAGTCCTTCATCGCGAACTTGGAAGAAATATTCCTCTTCATGTCATTGATCAACCCATCCTCACCTGTCACAAATAGGTCATCTACATGCAGTAGGAGTATCACTGGGTTCCCTTCCTCAACCTTGTAGTAAAGGTTGGAATCCACTTTACTCTTGGTAAAGCCCAAACTATTCAGGAAGATGTCAATCCTGTTGTTCCATGTGATGGGTGCCTGTTTCAAACCATACAATGCCTTATTCAATTTACACACATGAGTCTCCCTATCATGTGTCTCAAATACGAGTGGTTGTTCCACATACACTTTCTCTTCCACTACACCATTCAAGAACGCGGTTTTGACATCCATCTGGTGTATATTCCATTTCATCACTGCAACCAGAGAAAGTACTGATCTAATAGAAGTGTATCTGGCTATAGGTGCAAACGTTTCTTCATAATCTATCCCTTCCTTATGGGAGAAGCCACATGCCACAAATATCTCTTTATATTTCTCTATGATGCCATCTGCAACATGTTTGATCTTGTAGATCCACTTAGAAGTCACAACATACTTCCCTTATGTTCTTGGGACCACATCCCAGACATCATTCTTCATGATTGACTGGTACTACTTGATCATCGCATCCTTCCTTTCTTTAATCTTTTTTGTCGCTTCTTCACAACTGGAAGGCTCTTTATCAATGATGTCACACAATAGGGCTACATAACTAAAGTAGGACCTAGTTCTCTTCCTTTCTCTATGCATTTCTCCTAGAGCACCGTATCTTTCTGCACCTTGGATAGCCTCATGTACCCATGTTGGTTTTCTCTTGTATGAATTATTCTCATGGGGTCAATCTATTGATTCCTGAGGTTCTTCCATTTCTTGATTTTCTTCTAGATTTGCTTCAATCGTTGTTGTATCTCGGATCTTGGGTACTTTTGTTTCTTCAATATCTTCAACAGGTCTCTTTCTGGATTTGTTGTAAGCTGATTGTTCGTCAAATGTCACATCCCTGCTGATGTAGATATTCTTAAATCCTGGGAAATATATTCTGTAAGCCTTCGAGCTTTCATTATATCCCACAAATATACCCTTCTTTCCTGAAGGATCTAACTTCGTCCTCTTTTATTTCAGAATTTGTATGTACACCGGGAAACCAAATATTCTGAGATGATTGACTTCTCATTTATTTCTAGAGAAGACTTTTCTGTTGTCTTTTTCTCAAGTACTCTATGCAGAGTATGATTTTGTACATACACAGCTTCCCTAGCAGCTTCTGCCCATAGATGCATAGGAAGGTTCTGATCATGAAGCATTTCCTTTGTTGCTTCCATAATCATTCTATTCTTCCTTTCTGCAACTCCATTATGTTGTGGATTATATGGAGTGTTAAACTCCCTCTTGATCCTTGACTCTATACATGATTCCTTGAATTCATCTGATGTAAACTCTCTGCCATTGTCTAATCAAAAGGTCTTGATTTTCTTTTCTGTGTGGTTCTCGATCAAGGATTTGAATTCCTTGAACTTACTGAATACTTTATCCTTTCTTTTCAAGAAATATATCATGTCTTCGTAGAAAAATAATCAATTAAAGAAACATAATATACATACCCACTCAATGAATTGGATGACATCATACTGCATACATCGTGTGGATGATTTCCAAGATTCCTTTTGCATTGCTCTCACTACCTGGAAATGTCTTCTCTGTGTTGTTTCCCTTTTCACATCCTTTGCAAATGTCTTCATGCTTTTCCTGTATTTTTGGGAGACCTTCAACAACTTTTCTTGCAAGTGGTAGTGCCCTATAGTGCACATGTGCAAGCCTTCTATGCCAAAGTTCCCTTGGTTCTACTGAGTCAAGGACGAAAGCTTGTTCTGGTTGGCCCTTTAATTTGTATAAGCCTCCCTCTTGCTCTCCAATCACTATTGCATCATCTATGGTCTTTCCCTTTGACCACACAAGGTCTTGGCCATCTACAAATGAAACCCTCGTATCTTTTGCATCCAATGCAGATATGGAGAGAAGATTCTTCTTTAGTCTTCGTACAAACAAGACATCCTTCATCTTCATAGATTTTCCAGTCTATCTTATAGGAATATTCACCAATTCCTTTTATGGGATACTGGTAGTCATCCCCAAGTTTCACTTTGTGGGCTGACTCATGTTCATATAGATTCACAAAGGATTCTTTGAATCTCTTCATATGCTTGGAAGCCCCACTATATATGAGCCAATCATTGCTTCCATGTGTAACAGTTCCTGTGAGGGAAGAAATCAAAACATACTCTTCGTCGCTTGAAGAATCTTCATTTTCTTCTTTGAATCTCTTCCTTGGAGGCTCATCATCCTTTGTAGTGTGAGCATGATTTCTTCTTTTGTTGTTCTTCTTGTGGGATCCACCTCTATTTCCGGGACAATTTTTGGTGATGTGCCCTTTCTCATCACATGTATAACATATGACACTAGATATATCTCTTCTAGGGTTATCTTTCTAATTCTGGTGTGAATGCTTACCTTTCTTGGGATGATAGTGGTCCCTTCTGATTTTCCTAGTGTGTGCTATGAGATCTTGATCTTCATTTCCCATCTTTTATTCTCACAAAACTATTCAAGCTTCTTCTTGTGAGCATTCCTCCCACATCCTACTGGAAGTGATTAACTTTTTTCTAGCACAAATCCCTTGAATGAAGGAGTCCCATGACCTAGGGAGACCATTCAAGGTGGTCATTACAATTTCTCCATTCTCTACTTCTTCTTCTACAACTTCAAGTTGTTCTTTGATTTGAGAGACTCTTTTAAAGTATGACTGTATGGTCTATGCATTCTAGATCTTTACATTCTTCAACTGATTTCATAAAGTCATCTTCTGATTTATGTTCTTCCCTTCAAATAGCTTGGTAAAATAATCAAACATCTCTTTTGGTGTCTTTAGGGAAGACACATGTGGTATAAGGTGATCCTTTATAGAATCAACAATGATCCCCTTGGCCTTGACCAATTTATTCTTGTGTAAGGCCTTACCCTCATCTCCCTTTGGAATTGGAACCTCTCCACTTATGAAGGTGTCCAATTCATTTTCTTCAAGAACAAGTGAAATCCTATACTTCCATGCTTGGAAGTTATCATATCCTTCAAGCTTTTCATCAAGCTTGGTGTGATGAGACATTTTTAATGCAGAGAACCTCAAATGGAAATACAAGAGATTTATATCTTACCAATTTGAAATGCCCAAATTGGATCTGAAGTTGATATTTTGCAATGCTAATTTTTTGGTCCAGGGTCAAACTAGGGTTTGAATTTCCCGAAGTTCTACCCAACCAAAAACTTCGATCTTGGTCTCTAAATTTTGATCTTGAAGAGGGGAGAAATCCTATGCTGGGCTAACTCAAAAATTCCACTTCTATGAAAATCCCTATTTTCCCGCTGTAGTGATAGGTCAAAAACTGAAAAATGCCCGAAATCAAATTCTGCTTCAACAGGAAGATGTGCCCTTCAATGGAGAGTTATCCCGCCCTCTTTTTGTTGATGATCTATGGATAGAAACCAAAAAAATAATAAACCCTTCTTCTTAGGTTAGCTCTGATACCATGTTATATTTTTATCGTTTAATCAATATGATCTAGGATCTTATCTTAGAGAATAACATGCATAGCAATAATGACAAGAGACAAGAGGCACAAATATTTTTCCTTGGGGAAACCATAAAGGAGAAAACCCCACAACTTCCTCAGAGATAGAATGAGCACCAATAACAAAAAAAAAACCCAAGAGTACAAAGATGATCTCTGACAGTTGTTCTCTCTCTCACTTGTGCGAGCTACTTCTCTCTCACTCATGCGCTATAGTTGATTGAGTGTGTGTTTCAAATAGAGATTCTCACTCTCTATTTATACTTGTTTTCCACTTGACATTTACTCTACAGGGCTGACTTCTCTAGGAGAGTCTAATAACCATAATACAACTCAACTGTGGGGACTATTTCCCCGAATTACAATGGAGGGTTAACCTCAATGACTTTACATGACTTCATTATATTAATGACTCTCCTGATCGGAGGAACAAACATCTCCGTCAGGGCACAATGAAATACAATAAGAAATATACAAGTGAATACATTTCGAAGTTAAAAATACATCAATAGCATCAAACCTCTAATTTCCTCTTGTACACGAAAGTACATATTTGTCCTGGACTAACACATAAAAAATATAACTTCCTCTTGTGTTTTCCTAAGCGTGATTCTTGTTTCCTATGTCCACAACCATTGTGCATCTTTGGTGGCTACAAGTCAATGACAGTATTTGTTGATCGGGTAACTAAACTAATAATCAAGCACTAACAAAATGTGAAAGTTTAAAATACAACTCAATTACATAAAACAAACACTCATTGAATCCATCCAAGGTATAGATGCATGTGGTGTCCTCCTCCTTGATGAGAACCTCTCCACAATGGTGCTCTACGAATAAAATAAACTATGTCAATTATCTCAACAATTATCAACATGTATGCATGAGAAATTACTAACCAATTTAGTAATTAATGAACATCTCATAGTAAAAATGTTTTGTGTGGAAGGAGACAGGGATTCTTCAATAGTAGGAAAATTCGTAGGTTGAACATCAACCTCAGTAGCATGCACTAATAGACCAGCGTGAGGCTACATTCACCAAATGGTAAAATAGTTAGACATCATGCATGTGCATACACAATACAAATGAGTTGTACATGTCCAAATATCCAAGTAGATACCTCTGTGTGACTTATCCTCGTTGTAGATACAACGTTAAATGAAACATAAACAACCTTGCTAAGGTTAGACATGGAGAAATATCCATCCCGATGTTGTAAACATGTGAATTTATTTTTATGAAAAAAAAATTGTGGAGTGAATTGAAAGCTAACCAACAATTGTCATCGAAGGCTACATGTACATTACCATGGAATTTGTAGATCCATGATCACAGACATCCTCTCTTTCTATGGAAGAGGATTTTCTAGTGTATATAAAATGATTGTCTAAGTTTGGACTACGGGTAGATCCAAACCAAAGTAGTGTTACATGGATTTGGGTTGATGCCTGCAATCATAGAGTGTTGTATTTGTTAGACATGGACATGAATGGCTGAAATAATATGTCTTGGAAAACTTATATGTTGTAGTATACTTACCTATGCTTGGGGCATATCTCCCCCATAGGTGGGGTCATTGCTAGCATTTTTTTCCCCTCTGCAGAGCCAGATTACACCTACAAGTTTAAAAATGATAAATATTAGCAATCTATAAAGGAGTTTAGTAAGAAAAAAATAAATTGAACCAGATTTAGTCATTAACCATATACTTACATTCTTGAGGTAATCATAGAATCCACATGGGGGGATTCATTGAGATCAATGTCTCTCGCATCGTGTTCAGAATGAGGTTCCTGCAGCTTCAACAATTGTAAATATTAGACCATTTAACAAATTAATGAACTAACATGTATTGGAAAAGCGACACGTATTAACAAAATGACATGTTGAAATATGACCTTAGTGTTGGTTGTTTCTGCTTTAAATACAACAACACCCGGTACACTACCACCCCCTGTAGAGGCATCAAGCTCCTGCAAGATTAAAAACTGTATATATTAATAACATTTAAATATGTGTGCAATATGGAAAAAATAAATTGAGCAACAACAGATTTTATACAATAGTCTTACCAGATCGACAGTCATCGTAGATGTACCATGTGTTGGTCCATGAACATAGCAGGATTGACCACACACCATACACACATATGGCGCAATCTGGTGCTCATGGATGTCATTCTATCCCCACCAATAGATGGTCCCCTACCACTAGAAGCTGATGGTTGTCCTTACTAGAGGAAGAGGGCCCTACTTGGTAAATATATGTGGTGTGGTGGGAAATCATCTGAGATAGTGTTGGAAATACCTCCCGTGTTTGGGGAATCGTGTCATGCACAATAGGGACGTATGGCCTCGATATATGGCTATGATGTGGAGGTATCTATCGATTTGCATCACTATTCCTAACATTGGGACGGTTTTGTGGAATCCTCCTACCATTGCCATGGAACCCCAACATGCCAAAATAGTTCACATTTTTTCCAAACACAAACTCTATATAAAGTTTTTAGAGGCACTACAATGGTACCTCCCTATTGTTGAGGGGGGGGGGTACATAAAAGATAATGTACCATCTATCCATCTAGTGATCTCTAATTGGTTGGAAAATGCACTAATTAGGTAAATGAGGCTGTTACACACAAAACCCATGTCTTGGATTTTCAAGATTATTTTCCATATGCCCACAAATCGAGATGTGAATCAAGGTGTTATTATCTAGCATGCATGTTTTTGGTTAAGGTTGTAACAGCCATTTGCAGGCCATTTGTTGCAGATTTATTCAATTCCTTTCCATTTTAGATGGAGCTGCAACACTCACCTAACTACCCAGGCCTAGGAAAGTAATGATAGATTTATTTGTTGCGCATCTTTCTCCGTGATCTACAACTAACAACGAGATGAACACATCACCAATTGGTCAAGATGTTTTTCAAGTTGGTTGAGAGAGCTAATTGTTCCGTAGATTTAATTCAAAGTGCGATGGATAAAGGTGAGAACATGTTAGCCTCTAGAACCAGAAAAGAGAAGATGCATTTCTCCTTGTAGTGATTGTTTCAGCAAGGAATAGTTACTGTATTAATTGTCTATTTTTTTGCAGGTTTAAACTAACAATGAACCAAACTATCATAGAGGTGGAGTGGCTGAAACAGTCAAATGTAATCTTGTGCATGTAAACCAAAACTGAATCAGGCCGAAAGTTTTTAAAAAATGAGAATATCACATGTGTGATATTGTTTCAAGTGTGTTTCAGCTGATGTGTTTCAGCTGTTGTTTCAGCATTGTTTTAGCTTGGAGAAATGCAGCTCTATCTTGCATAGCACATTCTGGGCGAGGTAATCTGGTAATGTAGACCATATATATTTTATGTTTTTCAGGAAATCCAATAAAAGAATTTTGAAAATTCTTCTCGCAAACTTATTGAACTACAGGATGAAGGATGAAGGCCAAGAGGTGACTACGACTCCAACCGAGGAGAATCTTATAGGTGTGACACTGCTTCAGCTAGTAGTTGCAGCTGCTTTTCAACATTATGAATTCAGAGATTGTTTAGCTAAAAATGAATTTGCCACATGAATTTGCAGGCTTGTTTTATTTTGCAAATTGAAAATGTTTTTAGCAAATGGAGATAAATGAATTACAATTTAAAGATGAAATAAATTAAGCATGTTCCAAAACATTGATTATTTATTCCTAAATTTTTTAGAAAACATCCTAATCTCTTGTGTTTCAGCTACAACTGTTACAACTTATGTGTTTCAGCTGGAGAAGTCTATTTCAGCTGAAGCGGTTACAGCTTATGTGTTTCAGCTAAAACAACGTGTTTTAGCCACAGCTGTTACAACTGTTGTTTCAGCTTAATGCACCTACTGTTTTAATTGCAGATCGAAGGATGGAGGCTAAAATTTATTTATATATATATATATATATATANAATTGCAAACGAAAAATAGATTAGGCAGAATTTTTTTTCATCCGTAACCAATAAGAATTCTTCCTGAAATCAATTTAGTAACCCTATTTCTGATCCTCGTGATCGTACAAAGTGCGGAAGAGAGCATACTTGTTCTAAGTGAAAGTAAAAACTGAAAATAAAATCCTACGTACTCTATGCTAATTGGGAACTAGAAAACTGTTACGTGTAGTTAAATATCTAGTGCAGCCATTCATGTAACAGCAATAAGAATATGTTTAATGTTATTTTTGCAAATAGGAGATGAGGATAAACAGAAATTTGTGGAATTAATTGATGTAACTGTGAATTAACTAGAAAAAAAGAAAAACTAAATTGTTCTAACCGCTTACTCGCTTGAAACCATCGTTCGATAGGGATTTCGTAGGCATGGTTTTCACTCCTCAGATCATGTTGCAACTCCTTGTGGTCCTCCTCGAACTCTTGTTCGCATGATTGTTCTCTATCAAATGTGCAGGATTCTTTGTATTCTAATTCTTCATCTGTTTCTGGAAGAGTAATTAAGCTCTCGGCTGCTGTCAGGATATCCTCTTTGAGAGAAGAGGAGATCCCTACTTTTTGTTCCAAGCTTAAACTCATTGTTAAATAATTTTGAAAAATGGATTCTTACATCACCCAAATCTAAATGAAAAATTTAAATAAACACTCTTAAAAAAACACTCTATACAAAAAAAAAAAAACAATTACTCTTCGCAGTTGCGAGAAAACACACTTGCTAAAATTGAAATTCACACTTGCAGAATTGAAACACTCATTACAAAAATTGAAATTCACACTCTTGTGTACGCTTGTAGAAAATTAATCAAACTAAACTTCAATCCATCATGCTTCCCCGACAACGAAACCAAAATGTTGGGCCAAATTAATGTCGTTTTAATTCCGTTGTAGTAATTGCCCAACCATTTAATTTGTCAATCCTAGGTTCGTAGGCTTACGAATCACATGCAAAGTATATGCAAGACTAAAGTGAAATTAAGCTCATCTAACCCCCCCGTAAAACTAAGACTAATCTAATCTAACCCCCCTTAAGCTGAAACACGCAATTGCTAATCTAATGCAGGAAGATGAAACACACGGCTGAAAGTAAATTGCATAAAAGAGAGACAACATATGAAGAGAAACACGACAACACATGTGAGCTCACATTAACAGTCAAGCAAACTTAATTTACATCACAAGAATCAATGCCAAATCATGAAAGTATCAAAACCAATATTATGAACAAAATCTAAGAATTCCCTTCTCCATATTACAAAGTCAAGACTAACTGCTACAATCTGCTATTCTCTAAGATATTCTAAGATAATCTAGCATATCAAATGAAGAAAGAGCACTCTCTTTTATACATGAGGGACATAACCATCTCATAATGAGAGATCCACTATTCACTCAACCACTCAACTACTTTCCTATTATTACAAGATATGATCCCTTCAAATCCTCCACATGTCTCTCACAAATTCTCCACATATCTCTCATAAATCCTAAATAGGATATGCCAACCAAATCTTCATGGTCTTCTCATTAGAATTAGCTTGAATAGTTATCTCCTTGGAATGGTGGAGGAGATATTCGAGAAGTCTTTTCTTGAATTAATCCTTCACATATTCCTACACATTACGTAGCTCATCCATATTTGAGATATTAGTGAAAAGCATGTTTAATTTCTAATATTTTAATCATAAATTCACTTATAATACTAAAATGCATAAAGTGGAAATAATAAGGTGAAACCCACATATATGTATGAAAATGGTATGATAAAAGGTTAATGGGACGATGGAATGTGAGGAATAGTAGAAGACAAAGTGGATGAAAATGTGACATTTATGAGTCTCAACACAACATAATAAAATTCACTCTCTCCTGGAGAAGTTTGCAGCATCAACCAAAATGAGTGTTTTATGGCATTTTATCTTGGAGATACCTCTCTCTCTCTCTCTACTTTCTCTCTCTCCTACTATGCTCTCAGAAGCTATGATCTCTATACGAAGGTTGCTATTTTTTTCCCGATTTGGTTTCCCATGATAAAATATTGTGTTATTTTTTTGTGCTTTATCTTTATTATAGAAATCCTATTGTTTATTAGAAATTAATTTATACTCCTACACAACAGGATTTGAACCCGAAATTTGATGACAAAATCCAACGTTTCGTACGAATGTGTTGGACATCAATCATTGAGAAGTACAACGATCATGAAAATTTTATAGCACCGTCGAATTTCCGACGCCTGTGGTGGCATTTTTTTGACGCACCTGTGTGTCGAATATCCGACACTTTGACGTCGGTTTTTCGACATATCTGATGTCGCATATCTGACACTTTGGAGCTGGTTTTTTGGCATATATGTTTCTGAAATTTGACATTTGCTCCATAGGTTTTTCGACGCACTAGTGTAGGATATCCGATGTTAATTTGTAGGTTTTTTTGAAAGAAAATAATGTCAAATTTGAAAGACTTGAAATTGTTGGTCCCATATTTTCAACGGTAACTATGTTCAAGGCGTCGAATATCCCATGACGGGGCCATTATAAATTTAAACTTTTTTAAACATTTGAACATGTTTGTTGTAGAAGCGACGGATGATTTGCAAAAATTATTTGTTCTTCGACGGACGTTTCCAAGAATTGTCATATTCTTCAACGGACGGTTGTGGGAATTTTTTTTTCTTCGACATATATTTTGTCAGGATTTTTTTATTCTTCAACGTCTCTCCGTTTGACAAAATTGTGATGCTTGGAACTTGATTTTTTAAGACAACAGGTTATATTCATTCATGAAGTTTGTGACAAAATGTCAAATAGAAATATTCCGGATCCAAACGAAGACAACCGACAATTGCTTGCAAGACTATGGGATGCAGCGAAACAAAGGGGTGATGGAAAATGTTATTGTTTGTGTACTCAATGCAGGGGATTTAAGAGGAGAAGAATATTGATCTCAACAGCCACAAAACATTGCAGGGAACATGGACACGCTGAGGGGGGGAATGAATATCATCTATTTGTAAGTTTAGCATTATAAAAAAAATTATATTCTTTGTTTTGGTAATTGTATGTATTATTTTTATTTTTCATATATTAATGTATATCTATTGATGTTTCCGTGTATTTATATTAAAGGAAAGACACCCTACATCATATCGTCCAGAGGAAGTGCTTTCAGAACAAGTTCAAGATCAGGATCATGGAGCGTGTATGTTTAATGGAGAACAAGTGAATGATCATATTGAACAAGATGATCATACTAATAATGTAGTTGAAGATGATGGTACAAATACATTGATCCATGATTCATTTAATGTTAGAATGGATGATGACGATGACGATGATAATGAAAATGATGATGACTTTGATGATGTTCACGATATACCTCTTCTCAATAAGTCATATGAACCCCTTTATGAAGGCTCCAAAACAAATCTTCTCTCTATTGTATTGTTGATAATGAACTTGAAGGTTATGAATGGTCTTTCAAACATTGCAATCACACGGATGCTAAGGTATGTAAAATAATCCATCACATATATAGGATTGTGATAAATTTTATCTGCATTCCTCTAATAATTGTATTGTTAACTCATTATTTATCATTGTATGGATGAAGCATGTTTCCTTAATATTATTTAATTATTACATTAACTATTTTTTAATTTTTTTGTAGCTTGATAGCTGAATTTTTGTTACCACCATCAAATGTTTTACCTCGCACATATCGAGATTTATCTTCCATCATGAAAGAGATTGGAATGCATTGAAGCAATTCATGCATGCCCCGATGACCATGCTATATATTATAATCAGCATGAATTTGCAATAGAATGTCTGAAATGTCATGTAAGTAGATATCGTATAGATAAAATAACAAAAAAGGTGCCTCAGAAGGTTCTTCGTTATATTCCCATCATTCCATGTTTGCAATGACTGTTCAGGTGCAAAAACATAGCGCAATTTATGGATTACCATGCCAGGAACAAAAGTCAAGATGATGTTATCTGAATGCCTACATATGGCGTAAATCCATTTGCATAGATGAAATCCATTTACACGGTGTGGCCTATTTTTGTTATCAACAATAACATTCCTCCATGGTTGTGAATAAAGAGGGAGCACATAATGTTG